>NBIV01000292.1:0-88462 GCA_003194525.1 Gracilariopsis chorda
GGCTCCGTCAGGTTTTGCGTTGACTATAGGAAGCTCAACGCTATGACCAAACGGGATTCGTACCCTATCCCCCGGATGGACGACTGTCTCGATTCCTTAGGAGAGGCAGCTGTCTTTACCACCTTGGACGCCAATTGGGGATATTGGCAAATACCACTGGACGATGACGCGAAGCCGCTGACCACGTTTACGACCCACGAGGGACTTTTCCGATTCATTTCGGATGCCCTTTGGATTAATGAACGCACTCGCGACGTTCCAGAGGGCAATGGACATTATCCTATCTAGGGTCAAATGGAAGTTCGCGCTGGTCTACTTGGATGACGTTATCATCTTTTCGAAGACCATTGGTGAACATTTCTCCCATGTTAGAACAGTCCTGAGGATTCTCCGTGAGGCCGGAATAACTTTGAAGCTCCCCAAGTGCTTCTTTTTCCAGTCCTCTGTGGATTATCTTGGCCATGTGGTCCGCCCTGGCTGCCTACAGGTTGCCTCGAGGACGACTGACGCCATACGGCAAGCTAAGCCCCCAGGACCCATACGGAGTTGCGTTCTTTTTTAGGTCTGTGCAACGTCTATCGTCGCTTTGTCCAAGGGTTTGCGAAAATCGCTGCGCCGCTTAACGACATGTTGCGCAAAGGGACCCCATCGGAGTTCGATTGCCTGACGGACGAACAATACGAAGCTTTTGAGGCCCTGCGGGATAAGCTTCTGAACCCTCCTATATTGGCCTTGCCTAAACCGGACAAACCGTACATCCTTGATACGGATGCGTCCGATGGCCAAATTGGATGTGTTCTCCTCCAGGAACAAGAATCTCCGAAGGACTATAGACCAATTGGATATTGGAGCCGCTCGCTAACGAGCCCAGAGCGGAATTATAGCACGTCCGAGAAGGAGTGCTTAGCCATTGTCTGGTCAGTATTAACCTTAAGGCCATACTTGGAAAGAGTCCGCTTTACCATTAGGACTGATCATCATTCCCTCAGGTGGCTTATGAACATGACCGACGCGTCCAGCAGGCTCGCCCGATGGAGATTGCGCCTGTCGGAGTTTGATTTCGACGTTGCCTATAGGCCGGGGATCAAGCACCGAGCAGCGAATGCCCTCTCTAGGATCCTAACCGACGGCACCGACGAATCCCCACTGGACGACGAGCTACCCACGCCGGACCTTTCAGGTTATGAATCTGACCATGAGGATGACTTCCTTCTAGGACGCGTTAATTGCGATGACTCCGATGTGGACGTGAATGCAGTTTACCTTGTGGACTGGCCTATGGATGACGACAGCGAAGCGCGGACCCTTGAGGTTCATGCGGTTCAACCAGAGGAAAAGGAGCTCTTGCCCATCACGCTGGATGAGCTCCTTCAGGCCCAAAAGGACGACGAGTACTGCAAAAACCAGGCTGACCTCGTCGGGACCCCTGGCTGTCTGTTCGACTACGACCGATTCGGACTGCTCTGTCGCAGAGCCCCTCTGGACGGAGCAATCCAGCGGGTCATTCCCAAGGTCCTCAGGGCACGGGTTCTATACCTCGCCCATTACCCCCGGTTGGCCGGCCATCCTGGCGGAACAAGAAAGTATCAGTCCTTAAGGAAACATTTCTACTGGCCCTTTATGGCTAATGACCTCTGGCAGACCTCTAGGACATGCGCTTCGTGCGTGAAAGCACGCGGCTCGAAAACCATCCATCAGGCCAAGTTGAAGCTGTTCCCAGCCGCAGGACCACTGGAGTTTATCGCTACGGATATCCTAGGGCCATTACCGTCAACGACCCATGGGAACAAATTTATATTGGTGCTTACCGATCGGTTCACCAAGCTCACCAGAGCTATTCCCATGAGGTCCACTACGGCCACTGACGTAGCAATGGCGTTCTTGACCCATTGGGTGTATCCATATGGTCTGCCACTTTATCTCCTATCGGACAACGGGCCACAATTCGTGTCGAAATTCTTCGCTCACGTCTGTTCGACCTTAGGAATTAAGCACGTCACCACAACGGCTTATCATCCGCAGACCAATGGACAGGCTGAGCGCTTCAATAGAACCATTAAGGACAGGTTGGTGCATTATGTTGCAGAGCACCAGGCCGATTGGGATGACTACGTCGGACCACTGGTCTATGCGTATAACACGCAAGTCCATCGGTCCACGGGGACTACACCCTTCGACCTAACGCTCACGCGACAGCCCCCGCACTTTGCGGTTGACCTTAAGGACAGCTGGATACCACAGGACTTCACGGCAGAAATGACCCCTGCCCAGGCCAAACGGTACACCCGGAAGCGGATTGACGATATCATCCGTACGGCCAGAGCACGGTTGAACAAGTCCCAACGGAGGTACAAGGATGACTTCGATAAGTCCGTCAGGTTTACGCTATCCTTTAAGGCCGGTGACATGGTCTACTTAGACCGCGCTCCATCGGATAAGCCGCAGGACGATATCGAGGTCATCACTCGAAAGCTCCTCCCACGGTCCACTGGTCCCTATAAGGTTCTCTCAGCTACGTCCCATACGGTCACTATTGAAATCGATGGCCTACAGGACACCGTCGCAATTGACCGCGTTACGGCCGCGCCTATGCCGCCGAAGCCCACTGGTTCCCCTTTGGAAACTCCTGAGGACGCCCCTTCAGATGCTCCCAATTCCGCCGTACAGGACTCTACACCTACGGACGAGCAGCTTTCGTCCCGCCCTAAGGTAGTTACGGCAGATCCATTGATCGCTACACCACTTCCAAAGGCCGTCTCGGCTGACCCACTGGCCCCCTCATCCCAAGAGGAACACAACGACGGAGTACCGTCCCAGTTGGCCAATGATGGTTACGCCCCTTTGGACGAGATGGATCTCCCCGAGGAGTGGCCTGTGGATGTTCCGAAGGACGTATCTTCACTTCCTAAGGAAAGCGCTATAGACCGTGTGGTCAATGCCGGCATTGACGACGACGGCGTCGTCAAATACCGTGTCCATTGGTACGGCTACAAACCCTCTGAGGACACATGGGAACCCCGGGAGAACATCCCGGAGAACTTTGTCCTTAGGTTTTGGCGCCGCATGGGCCGCACGGAGCGCGACCTTAAGGAGGGGGCATACATATTGAAATCCAATGGTCAAGGTTCGAATTAATCCAATGGACGTCGCTAGCTATCGCGCTAAAGTCGCTGAGCTGACCATAGGACAGACGTACTAAGCACGCGCACTACGCGCGCTAAGCCGATCTGGCTTTCCATGGGCCACGGCGCGGAGCGCTAACCATCCTCTGGTCTAACTATAGTGCGGCCTGCCTCTGGCGCACACTAATTTTGGCACTAACTATCAGCCCAATGAAACATCCGATGGACTTACAGCGCGGGCAGCGCCTGCCAAGGCGCGCGCGCTTGATCAAAAACGCCGTCGGCCAAATGGACAATTTTTTGAAGTGGCGTTGCACGCCCCGAAATCGGCCAAAGCAAAGAACGGCCGATATCTCGGCTTCTAGGCCGCGCACAGACCAACGGACAGCCGATTCGGAGTCTCCTCGTTTCGGCCGAAACGGCACCGTACGGGCACATTGTGCGACGAGCACGCAAGAAGCGCGCGCGCTGGCCACTGGCATCTCAAAAAATCAACAATTTCCAATGGACAATTTCTTCGCTTGATTTTTCGAGTGCCAAGGGTGTTGTCCAGAATGGGCACGAG
Organism: Gracilariopsis chorda; assembly: GCA_003194525.1. Lineage (NCBI taxonomy): Eukaryota > Rhodophyta > Florideophyceae > Gracilariales > Gracilariaceae > Gracilariopsis > Gracilariopsis chorda. The sequence continues at coordinate 3,688 of NBIV01000292.1, forward strand.
CCCCAGCGCTCCCACGTTGGGCACGTGTCCACGCCCATTGGACAACCGCTGCCCTGAGAAACCGGCCACGCCGAGCGAGATCACTACGCCTCCATTGGCTACTGCAAACTGTTGCAAGTCCACTGGAGCGCGAACCGTCGCGGTGCACCCTGAGGGCAACCCACCGCACTAATAGACCTGAAGGCCGGTCAAGCCGACCTAAGGGAAACGGACGTAATAACCAATGGATAACTTGACTTTATTGAGACCTAACAGGCTAATTGAAGAGTACCCTCAGGCCGATGGAGCCGGCGTGATCGCAGCAGCCGTGACCGGTGGACAAGGCGATGGCGCGCGCGATCGCCGACGTGACCGATGGACGCGATCACGGATGAACCCACTTGGACAGCTGATGCCGCGTGCCGCCCGATCAACGGCGTCGACCAATGGGACATCGCGAGGCGCTTGGAGCGCCCCCGACGCTGTATGAACTCCATTAGGACTCCTCAGGTCCTTCTCGCCCGATGGAAACAGCACCGTGGCACTACCACTGGCCTCTCCGGAGACCGGACACCCGGCCTCCCCCGCCGTGCCGACCTTAGGACGAGATATGGTCGGAAAGAGTACGGACTAGGCTCCTCCAGGGGGGCGAACGCCCTCATGCACTCGGCCAAAGGGGAGCGGGGTGCCGCTGACAGCTGAAATCGGACAGGTGCGTTGTAGGAACGGTGAGACCAAAGGAAAAACTTGGTAACCGGCCAATGGGCTGAAGATACCCGTGGAGGACAAGCGGTTCGACCGAGACGGTCAAGCCTAAGGAGAGGGCGATGTGAGATAGTGAAGTCCAGTGGATTCCGCAACTCTGGAGACCCATGTGGACGATACACGTTGTGTATCTGGCCCAAGGATGGCTATCTGTATTTTATATAATTTATTTAATTTTATTGAATTAGTAACCATAGGACTAGATATAGCTACTGTAGAGTAGGGCACTTTACAGTGCCACAGGGTCGAGGCGCCTCGGTGCCGATACTTAGGCACCTCGAGCTGCGCCTCCCCTAGGGACAGTAAACTCAGACACCCTTGTGAGTCTTGAGCACCCCCGTACTCGGTACTCACAATTCCCTTTGGCCTTCAAGGTATCGCTACCGCAATTCCGACCTGTAGGACTGCGTAGTCAGCGCCACCCCATTGCGCCAACATTACCAGAGGTGTCGCCGCCGCTTCATTAACCTTAGGACCCCCCAGCTCTGCCACGCTACCACGAGACCATTAGGAGCTTGCCCACTTGGCTCACTATCCTACACAAATCTTGGAAAAAGTCCGTGACGTGTTATCTCAAGGATCCGTGCCACCACTTTCTTTAGTCTCAGACTTAGAGAGCCTTCCTGGTTTGCAAAGAAACCTCGTTGTGACTTCGGCTTCTGGAAATAAGGAACATACAGCGATCAAACCACCAAATAAAGGATATGTTAGAATGAAACGCAGAATCAAAGGATACACGGAGAGATTCAACTCGAAGAAAAAACGTACATCTTCTTCATCTTGGGAGCTACGAGACGTATGTCAGGAATCATCGCAACGGCAATCGAGTCCCTCTTCTTCTGATATAGACAGAGCACAGCGGAAGGCTCTGAGCATAGTTGAAAGCATTGCAAGAGGTTAGGAGGTGTTAGTAGTTGAATCAAAGTAAATTCTTGTTTTAAGAGCCTCCAAGTAACGTACGAGAATGACATTGGACGAGTGAAGGCGCATGAAACGTGCAAGAAACGCGGGAATCTGGATAGGATGAAGGAGGTGGGAGTGGGAGTAGTGCGTGACTGTGGTGCTAGAGATCTGGCATCGACGGCGGGAGAGATGGTGTGCGAATGTGTCTTCAGGTGCGCGATTAGGGATCAAAGACGGATGAACACTTGGCGCTTAGGGGTACGTTGTTGCTGGTTTGAGTTGCTCATTTTTGTTTTATTGGTCTACTGGGACAATAGAGGGCTGTGATTGGCCGCAGCAGAATGTGCATATGCCGGTCATTGAGCTGGGTCAGTTTTTTGGAGAGCTCGTGCTGAGCTGTTCCTTTTCAATCAATTTTTTACGCCGGCTACGCTGTGTAGATTATCCCCTGGCCGACAGGCCGTACACAAACGCAAAAACGTAAAGGGCCACAGCGAACACGCGAGTCGCATCATGGTGAAGGACTAGTGTCTATCCGCCCGGATGTAATGTTGCCAAATGATTATTTTTTGAAGGTTTTGAACCTTTCATACACGCGTCAGGAACGATATTCTTGAATCAAAAGTACGTTTTTGACATCAAAAAAGCCGGTTTTTTGAAGCTCTGTTTGGATTTCGAGGAACGCGGAAAAGAATTTACTTCCAGGTTCAAGCGCAACTCGGCCGCGCTGCCCAGTCTCCGTCGCGGACGACCGCGACCGTCGGGCAGCGCGGCAAAGGGTGCGCTTGGACTAGCTTCCTCGACGCTTGGCACCCGCGGCTTTCTTTTTCCGTCGTCCGTTGTGGACGACCGCCACAGTCGGAGGCGAGGCAAAAAGCGCGCTTGGACTAGCTCCTCGACGCTCTGCGCCCGCGGCGTTCCTTCTCGCCGTCCGCGCTCTCGATCAGCACGGCCTCCTCCGTGCGCAGCAGCAGCTGACGAGCCCTTTATCCCCACCCCATTTGCTACGGTAGACGCAACACCTATACGTCATTGCCCAAAGCCTGAAACCTGCACTCCGGTACACGAGTTTGCTCACCACCGGTATCGTCGCCGTGACCCAACAGCAGCACCCTGCACTCATTGCCGGCGCCATCTCTCTCACTAACGCCTTGCCCGCGATCTTTGCTGAGCTTCGTTCACCTTCTGCTCAAATTTCCGGCGTTGATGCCACCGCCGTCTCCAGCACTCCCACCATTTTCAACAAGGCAAATATCAAGACCAAACATCATCGCATACACCAAAATTCATTCAACTGACTGTTGCGGTAAACCACTATCGATAGTAGACTGGGCCCGTCTTATGTGCTCCGTTTGCATCCTTTGCCCGCTCTTTCTACATATGACTGTAATGAAACAAAAATTGTCTTGTTACACAAAGCACCGACGAAACGACACATGGCTACATCTGATCAATTATGAAGCACAAGCTAAACGTTCGGTCGGGCGAAGAACGCTACCACACCCCATGGCTTTGCCGCGAATGCCTTTGTGCCCTTATAAGGCAGCCACCGACGCCCTACCACGATCCGCACCCTCTTGCACAGTTCAGAATCTGAGCCCGCATCGACCGACAGCCTCACTGCGTCAAGCACATATAAATTCAGTAAGCTTCTTGCCGCAAATACCGTCCACATGGCAACTTCAGAGGGACACAATATGAGCCTTGATGTGGTATACTGTTCGCTCATCGAACTCATCAATGCTACCGATGAGTCAATCAAATCTTCGCTATTGGAACGCAATGCTCTGCCACCGCAAAACTCTCCGTCTCGCAAAGAGCTGCTTTTGGCCGCGATTCAGTGCCGAGATGCGACTAATCAAAAACCTGACCTGAAGACTCCGGAAACTGCCATGAAACGCGTCCTGGCTATGACAGTAGACGAGATCACGTCGAAGGCACAGTCCGACCCTGCTGGACTCCAAGATCTCTTACGCCGTGCTCACTCGTATGACACAACCCTTCCAAACCCACCTGTCCAGCCATCGGCACCACAGCTGGCATCAATAGCGATGTCATGGAAACTTAAATCACTCGAGACGATCAACAACGCGCAAAACTCCTCCTTGCAAGGCGCAGTCTTGTTGCCGGACGTTCCGCCCCCACTTTCAGAACCACTAAATTTAGATGCTCTTCTGGGAACCAAGGAGACCGAGGAAAATCAAGCAAACACCTCCTCACCAAACGGGAACCACTCTCCTCCACACAAGAAGGCCAAGACATCTATATCTGTCGGTGGTATCCTTATCATCGATGAGAACGGTAAAAGCACCCCAAACCGCCCTCCACGTCTTGGTCCGTACCCAAGTAACTCGACACAGAAACCTCCGCTTTGTGTCATCGAACTCGTGGCGTTCAAGCTCTTGCGAGGCCTTCTTCAGAAAGGACGCTGTCTGGAGTCTACAGTGGCAGACGTACAATGGTTTTGAGGCCAAAAGGGGGAACTCATGGCAGCAGAGGCCAAGGCATACTTCCTCGCCCGCATCCTACACCTCGGCCTCCAGGACTTCGACCGCATGGAGAAGGCACCCGAAACATGCTCGTGGATGGAAGTGGCCACAATGAGGCTGTACGCCTTAATATACGTCGAGAACGCAATGCGAACCATGAACGCATCCAGAGCCACAGCATGGACTGCGGCAACCCCCATACTGGAATCCAACCCAGGAACCCCTGCACTGCCGCCGGAGTTCGATAGCACACTTGCACGAACTCTTGCAATGAACGCAAAGGCCCAGAATGCGTTCAGGTCCATGAAAACAATCTAAGGCAAGCAGCACAACCGAAACCGTCGCGACCGTCCAGAGGCTTTAAGGGACCGCCCAAGCCAGTAACGGAAACCAAAACACGACACTTTACTTCCAGCCTCATCCGCCTCAGTGGTAGTTACGACGGCCGAAGTTCTAACCTTTTTCCCCTTCCGCTGCCAAAACCCCAATCCACCCTTCCCCTTTTTGCCGCCGCCATCCCCTCCCTAAATTGGATGTTCAACCCATCAGAGAATAAGAGCCACTTTGTTACCAAAGAAGGATCCACACAGACTATCGCAACGCCATTCATCCATTCCTTTCAGAAATCCTGTCTCACCTCAATTCAAAAGCGAACAAGCCCTCTCCTCATTGCAGCACCCTCCCCTCAATCAGACCTAACCAGAAGCATGCCGCCTCTCTCCGGAAACCACGACTTTGACCAAATCAACGCATCTTTCGACTCGGACAACCTTCTTCCCCGAATGAGCGCGGCGAATTTGCCTACATCCAGCCCAACCTCCTTGATCTTCCAGACCAATCTGTTCCTGCCCAACGATACCCTTGGGAACAAGACCTTCCCGATGAATCACGAGAGCTTTTTGCATCCCTATTTAACAAGTCCCTTGTTCTCCCGCTCAAGAAAGCACTAGTATCAAACCAACATGCCAAACCCCGCCTATGCTGCAAGCAGGAATCCTACCCCCTACTCCTCCATCGCATGGAAAAATCTGGTCTCCTGTCCTGGTCGCTTGCGTCAAATGAAACGGCGCACTCGAAGCAGCTCTCAGACTTCCTCACTATGACTCTCTTCGCCGTATCCAAAAACCAGTCCCGGCAACGCCTCATCAGCTGGCCGCGCGTACAAAACCAATTCATGCCCGACCGCCCTCATACCCCGCTACCAACGCCAGATCTATTCAAGACTATACGTCAGACATCTGTTCCGCTTGCATCCATCTACCTCGACATCGCCAATATGTTCCATACAATCCGTCTCCCAGACTGGCTCGCTAACCTCTTCCCACTCCCAACCATCTACTTTGGAAACCTACCGGGCCCTCTCCAAAGATGCATCCAAGCCACGCTCTCGCATCGACCAAAGCAGAAAGACATTGTCCGCCCTCTCCAGCGTACGCTCCCAATGGGCTTCAAATGGGCCGTGCACATTTCACATCACCTCGTTGCATCTGCCATCCGAGAATCCTACGCGTCCTTTCAACTACGTCAACCAGAACCGACCATTTATCCGGAGCATCTCCCCACCCTTTCCAGGTCCCACACAGGACACATACTGTCAGAGCGATACGCGCTGTTGCTCCACATAATCGACGACATAAACGTCGTCTTCGCCGCATGGGACGACGCCGCTATAGATACTTTTCACTCGAAATTGCTCTCAGCACTGGATCGCCGCAGTCTACCCGTCAAATGGTCAAAGTCCTCTGCCCTCGCGAAACCAGAGCGCACGAAAATCAAATTCATTGGCTGGACATGGAACTTCCTTCTCGGCTGCATTGCCCCCCCCGTACTCAAGCTCTCCAATACCATAAGCCGTCTGAAGCTCGCATCCGCCGCCCTCCGGAAGGCAAGCAACCTCCCTCTTCAGGTTGATTCCTCCCAATCCCTCCAACGCATCGTTGGAAAGGCAACCTGGCTTACGCTCTCCAATCGGCCTCTGCTCTCTATTCTTTTCAACACTTTCCACCTCCTCTCGCACAACTCAACTCCAAAGAGCCTGCTTGCCCGTGCAGCCTCCGAGTTCGACCACCTGGCAAACCTCCTGCCCCTATCCCGATTCGCTACTCTTACGACCTGGTCATCCCTCGTAATTGCCTTCGACGCCTCTATGCAGAAAGGCGCAGTCGTGTACACCTTAGTGGATCCAGAATTAATTGAAGGACTGTGGAGCTCAGGCGCACTCACCGCCAACGGCTCCTCAACCGGGAACCAAGCCCCGCCAGCCGACAGCAGCACGTCTCAGGAGCAAATGCAACCGCCCTCCACCCCTCTTAGAAGCCCCGCCCTCGAGAACGTCTTCCAGTCGCTGCATTGGAAAACGGCTTTCGTGCACGAATGGCAACGCACTGAACACATTAACATATTGGAAGGAACAACCGCCGTTCTCGCAGCCAGATGGGCAATATCCCGTCAAATTACTGAAAAGCGAGTGCTTTTCCTTTCTGACTCTGCCGCCGTCGTTGGAGCGCTTAACAAAGGCCGGTCATCAAGCCCGCCACTGAACCGCATCGCTCGAAAGTTTGGTGCAGCATGTCTAGCCGCAGATCTGCACGCAACGCTGGCCTACATTCACACGTCAACAAACCCGGCCGACAAACCAACTAGACAGTAAACCCATACCTCCAAGTGAAGCGAAGGACGTCATTGGCACTATCACTCGCAGCAGCCCTCCTTGAACGCATGATACACGAACAAGACAATAGACCCAACCCAAATGAAGCAGTTGTCGTAAATAGACTACCGACTACCAGGCTGTTCCTCGCGGAGGCGCCCCCAAGAATACCCTTCCCAGCCAGCAGTTTCTTCTCAATGCACCCCCTAATCGCATGCACGATCAAACCCAAGACCTTGCAATCATACTGCAAAGCGCTAGAAAAATTTACAGCAACACTCACGACAAGCTGTCGCGACCTGCACCACCTCGATCACCTAATCGACAGTTACATTAACAAAACCTTCGAAGAGGACCCGAGGGCCACCCGGAAACAAGAGATGACAAACCTGCTCTGTGCGCTATACATAGTGGATGCTCGTACGAAAACTGGCCTTCCTCTGTCCCACAGAAGTATCAAGGGCTGGGAAAAATCTCATAATGCCCAGCCACCCACACCATTTACCCAAGAAATCTTGCACGCCTTCGTAATGAAGCTCCTTCTTGACGGCAGAGCCGAAGCGGCCGTATGTTTGGCATTATCATGGGCCGGCTACCTCAGAGTAAGTGAAGCTCTTGCGCTTCGCGCGGAGAACGTTGCGTTACCTGGAGATCCTCGCGTTGCTGCATATGGAAACGAAGTTGCTGGAATCGCTATCTTGGATGCAAAGACTGGGCCTTTGCAATTTGTTTCTATTAAGGACAGGAATTGTATTACTCTTCTGACATGTTATATGAAGAAGCTAAGCAATATCCGAGACACACTCTTTACCATCAAATACTCTACTTACGCAGCACAGCTGAAGAAAGTTATGTCTTTTTTTAACGTGACACATTTGAAGTTTACTACACACTCTGCCCGAATAGGCGGAGCACTGCATGACTTCATGCGTGGTACAAAGGCAGAGGATATCGCCTTGAAAGGCAGGTGGAACTCGCTCACGTCGTTGCGACATTATTTCACAACCGGCCGAGCATGGCTCATGAAAATGAATATAACCGACCACCAAAATGCCAAAATCAAGCAGTACAGTTTGAATATGGTTCAAACAACCGAACGCTATCGCAGCTTTGTCTAGGAAGACACACACCTTCGGGAATTTGGGATATCATGGAGCTCTGCAGCTCCTGAGGTTGGCAAGGAAAAGCTCCATGCCATCGCGTCCATGCCAGCAATGCAAGAAAGCCTATCTTGCCAAAGCTTGAACCGATTAAAATAATTGGGTTTCGAGAAACGCCGAAAAGAATTTATTTCCAGGTTCAAGCGCAACTCGGCCACGCTGCCCAGTCTCCGTCGCGGACGACCGCAACCGTCGGGCAGCGCGGCAAAGGGTGTGCTTGGACTAGCTTCCTCGACGCTCGGCGCCCGCGGCTTTCTTTTTCCCACACCTCCCCCCCCTAAGGCTATCGCTTGCGCTCGACACCGGATATCATGGAGCTCTGCAGCTCCTGAGGACGGCAAGGAAAAGCTCCATGCCATCGCGTCCATGCCAGCAATGCAAGAAAGCCTATCTTGCCAAAGCTTGAACCGATTAAAATAAAGTAAATTAGTAATATTTTACAAGCACATCTCTATCAAACCATCTGGTTGTCTTATGCTTCTGCTTCTAACCTAGCATAAACAACAGAAGCTTAGAATTTTTGCTATACGAAAACATGTTGCATAAATTATACAGACTACAAAAGGCAAGAAATCCGATCAAAATAACTAAAATTGAACGTAAAGTTGATTGTTCTAACCTCTTATAAGGTCAGCGGTCCGATAGACACTAGCATGGTTGCCATTGTAAAGGTTAAACGGTTAAGCTATCCCGATTATCTCTTGCAGAGTGTGCGGAATCTGTAAAGCAGACCACTAGTTTCTTGTACAGTACCTGGACTGCTTGGGGTTAGACGGGGCAGCGACTATTTTCTAGATTGTTTTCATACCTGTACGCAATACTTTGCCAGTGCTCCGTGGTACAAATTAGCAACCAAAATTGATGCTCCTGTTCGATACCACAGAACAAAAACTGTGAAGGTCACACCCGAACTAAAGAATAATGAACGTGGTAACTTGCTTTTTAGCCAAGTTGTACTAATCAGAGCAAAAAAGAGTAGCTTATGTACAGGAAGAGATCTATTTATATTCTATCGGGCAGAAAAAGACGTCATAAATGGTTTCAAGAAGTCGAAAGATACAACTTACAAGTGATTTTGCTCGAGATTGCCTTTGGGTCTTTTCGTGTTCGTTTGTTTGTTTGGAACCATGAGTTTGGTGCTTTTCGAAATCAACATTATTTGTACGGTATACGAAGAATTGCACTTTTTAAGTCAAATTGTACTGAAATGGTATGAATTGTACCCTTGGGTACTTTTTAGTATCTTGGGAATCGTAGAGTTTCGGTCTCGTTGAAAAAGCAAGCATTGACAGAGTCTTGTTTCTGGAAAGACTATTGTGAATCTGAGTGTATTCTCTTGCCATTAGGGCAGGGCGTGCACCCCATAATGGCCATACCCTGCCATCATCGCAAGGCCATGCATCTGCAAAAGCATGCGAAGCAGGCGTCAGCGCCCTTAAATCGCCAAAATGAACGCCATCGACGATGAAGCCGGTAACATAACCGCACAAGTGCAACTTAGACTGCTCCCCTCACACCCTAAGCTGCGCAACGAGCCCTCCCTGATGGTGGACGTGCACAGCGCGCAGTTCACTGTGCTGCACGCCACAGTAGAGCGCTTCATGAGGTCGGCGCCGCTCCAAAGCCGCGCGTTTGCAGAAACCGCGCTGAGCATTCTGCAACAAATCGAGGTTCCAGCACCAATGCAACCGTGCGTATTCCGTGCGGAAGGCGCACATCTCGTCGTTGACCACCACATGCACCCCACCTCGTCTCCTAACGCAGCCGCGGATCCACTGCATGTTTTTTTGCACGCGTATCACCTGCGCTTTGGCATGGAGCGCATGAATAGCGCCATCGTGACGCAGCTGCCCACAGCTCAGCTGGAAGCCGCTTGGCATTGTCTGCACCTGCGAGAAGGTGTGAAGAGACACTCGCTGTCGTACATGCTGATGCGTAGAAAGCCCAACAACTCGGCCACGTGCAGAGGGCTGCTATTACTGCACGGGCATCCCGGCAGAGGCAAGAACACCGCCACGCGCGCGTTAGCGCAGCAAGGCTGGGTGAACACATCGGCAGATGAAGTACATCAGGCGCTGAGTCAGGCGGTAGGAGCTAATTACAACTACCACCGTTACCACGGGATGGTGGAGGATGGATACGCGTACAACGGCAGCTACTCACTCGATCAGATGCACAACAGCAGTAGCAAGAGCAGCAAAACCAACCAGAGCAACCAAAGTATCACAGAGAAGAAGAATTTTCCTTTATTTGTCTACACGGATATCAAGCATAGTGAGAAGGAGTTTTATAGGGCCGATAGTATTCTGAAGACAACAGTTTGCAGAAAAAACCACTCTATGTAGTAGCCCATGCACGTTAAGATTCGGTGCCTTGGCAATGAGGTCATTCAGTACCACAGCAGCTTCTTCCGATTTCATTTCGCTCTCAAAAATACGACGAACTACCTCTTCTAGCTCCTCTAACAAGGAAAACCAGAACCCAAGGCCCTCAACATTATCAAAAGGTGTTTCCGTCACTATTTGTGTGGTCCAGGAAGATGACGGCGCTGTCGTGCTGACGTGTCCACTGAAACTGCAACCGACAATACCGACACTCAAACTGACAATGGACACATTGCATTGCAGACTAATGCAACCGACGCTGTGATGGTGACATGATTCTAGTTGTACGTTTCTAGCATTATTGTACGTCTTCTGATGCTGACATAATGGTAGTTGTACGTGTCCAGCATTAGGGTACCTGTTAGTTCGCGGTGCACTCAGCACATAAGTAGTAGGAGAGGCCGCGAGACCTCTATAAAAAGGCTCGCCGAACGTTCAGTAAAATCAAAGAAGAACAGGCAGGTGTCTGATTGAACTTGAGCGCCTCCCTTCTTCGGCTCCACAGCAGGCGCGCTTTCTTCTTCAACTTCTACCTCGACGAGGTCACAGTACAAAATAAAGAAACTGGAGTCGTCAGAATTATGGCAAATGATGGCGGTTGCGTCTGGTTTGGGCATGAAGAGGTTGCTGGAACAATGTTCGTGGAATTATCTACTGTCTTCGGCAGATATTATATAGACGACAAACTAACGTAAGAGGTATAATTATTTTTTACAAGCAGGTTTATCATGGCAAAGAGGTGCTCTTAACATGTTACTATTGGTTATTACGTAGACCTAGTATACAGAACTAAGAGGTATGAAAATAGAATAACTATCTATAAAATACCGAGCTTGGCACCCTGCAAGCCAACTCGGGCCAGACCACTTCTTCTATTTTTGGCAACCTTCACGTTATCTTAGCGCCGTCTGCTCCTCCCTGCCATCAACCATACTCTTCACCGCTTACCCTTTTACGTGTTGCGGCTTGGTCTGATGTATTTTCATACTTGCTTGTACTACGCTGCCCTTCTTTGGCTCTTATTGTGTAGCACGGTACACGTCGGCCGCGCATTAGATATAAGGTTTTGGTCGTGCGTGTAAGCTATTGCGCTTTATTAAAACTGATCATCAGCACTACGCTCAATCTAAGGTTTTGCTTGCGTATGTTATCCGCCGGTGTAGTGTCTCTGCTAAATTGTAGCGGGCTACGTTCCCCGTTGTGTTGTAAGGTCACTACAGATTTTTTTTTCTACCTTGCATTTTGGTTCTTGGTCGCAGTTTGTGCTTATTTACTACATAGGCATCGCACGCCTGTGCTGGTACTCTCAAGCTACGAACCTGTTTCTTGTCTTGTTCTAGCTAAGAAGGGGGAATATTAAGGACTGTCGTTGTCCGGTGTGGTTTCCTCGTGCAGAATGACACTCAAAACTATCATAGTCTTTCCGGAAACAAGGCTATTTGATCCAGGGGCATATTTGTGACTATCTATTTTGCCACATGAAGTAGTCATTGGTCAATACTTTTCCAAAATTGGTACTCAAAACCCCTTCAATAATAATCAAAAAAATAGGATGATGACTACCTCTTTTACCGAGGTAGTCAGTCACATTCCCCATTATAGCAAAATAGTTACTCACAAATAAGCCCCTGATTTGATCATGCTGGAGGTGTACGGAATCGCAGACAGAGCAAAGGAAACTTGCGGACGAGCTGGCCTATCAAGAAAAACCCTTTTCGTACTGCAATGTGTGCCGATGTCCGCGGTGACGCCAACTGTCAAGAATAATTTATCTACCTTGGTCAAAATTTCAACTTCCCAGTATCATACCGCAGGAGCTTGAGAACTGTAGCACAGCACCATGCCACCCAGCGTAGCGAGTGCATCACGTTTGCTGCATGTCTGGACACCTGCCCTTTCTCATCATACACGAGTCGATGCCTCACCTCCTCGTCGAAGCTTCTTCTCAAGCTCAGCGCTACCATCAACAGGAATCATACCTTTCCGGCAGACGAAAGGTTTGCCATCGCAGAGAGACTTGACATAAAATGCTTCTCTGCGACTGACTGTCTGCTTCAACCCGTGAAACTACTGTCCATGATCTGCTGCCAGTTTCATTGAACAACTACAGTATATGCATGGCGTCGAACGACTCAGCTGAAGTAGCCGCAACCAAGGCAAGCCCAGATTCTCCAAGAGTAATCCCAACTCTCCAAGGATGGAAAGATGTCACGGAATCGTTTGATATAGCGAAGAATGAACTGGAGCTTGGGGAGATGATTCAATCGCAAGACTTCAATTTGTACTCTGCAATGTCAGCCATAGGGTTAATGGATCCGAAAATGGATCTTGGGTGCGGGAAAGTCCGAGATGCCAGAGAAGTGCAGCTCCCGCAGGCACTAACCGCAAAGCAAATCATAAACGTCATGGACCAACTGCTTGCTTGCGAAATGAGTTGGCTGGATTCGCACACCTTACCGCAAACTGTTTTTTCGTGCGTTTATACCCATCGTCTATCAGAGATTACACAGCTGGAGCTTTTTACGTTCTTGCGCTTGCAGCTTGCTACAATGGATAGCATAATTACCCTGGTTGAAGATGAGAAAGTCGCTGATGAAGAAGACTTCATCACATGGACTCATGGTTTTCAAATAAGACCGCTACGACCGGGTCAAAGCGACGGAGATGAAGAAACTCTCCGAAGCATACTGAAGGACATTGATGAAACAACTGCACGTGATCCGGAATACGAAAAGGCCGAAAGGGACGCCATTGCTCTCCGTATTAGGTTTCGCGTTCAGTTTCACCGCACAGTGAGATACTTTACCGGCCATTGGCAATATGACCAGTGGCAAAGCGATGGGAAGATCTTGGCGGAGCTGGAACAATTGGTAAACTCATGGAGCACTTGTCCGTTCTTGCATCACGTAGACAAGTCCCTAATAGACTTCGTATTCGATGAATCTATTAACCGACACTTACTAACATCAAGCCCTCCGAGAAGTGCACCGATATTTGACGTTTCATCTGCCCTTCGTTACCTTAAAGCTATCGTAAACGAGCTCAAAGCGTTTGTGAGCATTCGTGACTTAGCGCTGGTTTCGCCAGATCCGATGCACATGTCTCTCGCTGGAATCGTTGAGAATCGCCATTCACTTCATGTGGCTGTGCATGCTATACAATGTTTTGCCTCGGAGTTCAAGCCTAAGGCACTGACCAGATCTCTTATGGCAAGGATGATGCTTCCTCCATATGTTTCACTACTTTTCGGTCATCATCATGGCGATTTCATTAGGTTGGCAATGACGGATCTCGGTTTAGATCCCAAATGCGATGTCAAGCAAATCGAACAACCCGGGAAACTTCGTAGAGGGATTTCAAGTTTGTTCAAACTTTTCTGTCGAAACCAAGGTCGTCAAAGAACAAATGTACTAAGAGAAGTATACTGGTGGGACCGGTTTGGAGTATCATGCCGAGAAGTTTCCGATTTGGATGAGGCAGAGAGTGGGTTGCGAGGCGATCCTGCACGTATTCTTGACCTCAGTTCGACAAACCAGAAAGGCTTGAATCCTTCGCGAAGCAAACAAATTGAAAGCGCTAACGGCAATTGTGAGGCAAAGCCGGCAAACGATATCAAACATAGTATACCGTACTATGGTCAAAAGCCCTGTCTTCAGTACTTGTCGCTAGAACTAACCGCTCGTCTTATGGTACATCATTGGTTGCTTGGGTTCGAATGCAACTTGTACCAAACTTATGAATACTCTGCTGTGTATTTCAATATCGGCTACGTTCTCATGTCATTGACAAACGCCACCAAGACCATAGTCTCGAAGATGAGCCCAGAAAGATCAATGCATCCGCTTCGAACGGCGCTCTTCTTGTATGATGAAGGCTGCCGATGGTTGTGTAAGGCTTTTCTCACAGCGTTGGAAGCGTTTTCCACAAATGATAGCTTCGATTACACAAGCAGTTACGGTGGAACCTCACCAACGAGCACCTGTCAGAAGATATTCGGCTCAGGCGAACTGTGGTACGAACAGAGATTTGGTATGTTCAAAGGTTTGCAGAACGATCTGGTATACGCCGACCATGAGTCCTTCTTGTCTTTTCTTAAGATGCAGGAAGAGTCGTTGCAAGACGATAGCAAGGAAGCGGATATTTCCATATTGCGACTACGAGATGCTGCTGATTCATTCCTAACAGCTCGACGCAAACTTGAACACGCGAAGAAATTTTCACAGCGATGTACTCCGAACGCAGTTACGCCGCAAGTACTGAAAGCTGCGAGAGTTGCAGTAGAAAATTCTCTCGTCATTTCTCGCCTGCTCACAGCACAGACCCATCCTTCAACGTTAACAGCTAAGCCGTCCGCTCGGAAGGTTTCTTTCAACTTCTCAAGACATCCTCACTTCCCCGTTCTTACAATCACCTGTACATAATCAGGAGTAAATTTCCCTGGATGGTAGCAAAGGGTCTCATATAACAAGAGGTGCACCATAGGAGGCGACATGCTCTTACGCGTCATGACTATCGCAAACGTGCGTGTCCCTGACGATCTCTCGAGCTGTAATCGTTTTGTCCGTAGCCCTGACGACCACGTTGCCTTCCTGCACTCCGCCCTCTGCCGCTACCGCGCTCTCCTTCTTCGTTAGGCTGACCAGATGCACTGTACTTATCATTCATTTGATCTCCTGGACGTTGTCTCGTCCAGAACTTTGTAGCATGATCGTTTGACGACGTTGCCAAGATGTGACCCATAGGATGCCAGTCCAGATCCCAGACTGACGATTGATGAGCACATGGCACTGAAGCTACGGGATCTGACTGTCCAACAACCCAAAAGTAGATTGCACCGTCATACGCACCAGATGCAAAGAAGTTCTCGTGCTGTGGGTGCCATTGCATTGAAGTGACTTCACGCTTGTGACCGCGGAACGCTTGAAACTCTTTCATCATACGTATGTCATATATTTTTATCAGCTGGTCTTGTGATCCAGAAAGGAGCCAGTTTCCATTCGCATTCCACTTGACTTTTACTATAGTCTTCTTGTGTCCATGTAGAGTTGTTAGGTTCTTGCCCGACTTTGCATCCCATATCTTGAGATTCGAGTCCTTTGACCCAGAGGCAAGAATTGGGTAACTTGGGTGCCAGTCAACACACCGAACGTCCCAGCCATGCCCCTCCAGTACACGCTCCTCCCTTATTTGAACAAAGTCCCAAACTTTAACGGTGTTGTCATCAGAACATGAAGCAAACTTGGCGTCAGTGTGCGAGAAACTGAGGTCACGTATTGTATCTTTATGGGCATGGAAAGCCTGCAGATTGTTCATGTTTGACTGCCAGTACTTCACAGTACCCTTCTGGTCACCAGACAACATCCAGTTCTCGTCATGGCTCCAAATGATGCTCCTAAGCTCAGCATCGTGTGCTTGCAAAATGGTTTCGAAGTTGAACGTAAGACCTTGCCATAGGGTAAACTCCCCTGTTTTTGCTCCAGTAATGAGACGCTTACCCTCCGGAGTCCATTTGCAAGCATGTATAGGGCATCCCGGCTTGTTCATACTGCTGTGCACAAACTTCGTACAAGCACTTGTGACAGGGTTTTCACTCATTTGGTCAGCCGCAGGTGGTACAAGATTCACAGTAGATTCCATGTTGGGCTGAATTGCAGGCGTATCAATACCAAGCTCGCTTTGCCACGCGCGGTCTAGAAACCATCTCATGGCAGATGAGTTGAAGTCGACTGTTCTTCTCGCCACAGCCTTTCGAAGCTGTTTGCCATCAAAAACATCGTTCCTCGGAGGTCTGCCATAGGAGCTGTTTGCGCCCGCCATGGTGAAAGAACTGTCAAACGCCGCCATGTTCTATACCTTCAGATAATCACTATAAACGATTAATAATGTGTACTTGCAGCAAATACCATAGCCCAAAAGGACATATTCTTAGATCGGTGCAGTGGATGGAGGGATGGTAAGATGGTGAGTAAACACTAACGGTGTGTATGACGGTAAATGTGAAGAGGGATGTACAAGTATCCTTGTAGCCTTCCTTCCTTCGTATTATTACAGGCGCGGATTGTGAAGAACGAACGAACGAACGATCGTGGAGAAAGCATGAAGATCAAAACGTCGAGGGGAGCTGGTCATGAATGAGCTGTTGTACAGTACAGGTACCAAGGGTAGCAGGATACAGTTTGTACTGTTGGTACACTCCGCGAAAGCTGAATGAAGCCACCGGCCTCTTCCTTCCTGTGACAATACGTGAAAGGAAGGGAGGCAGGGTAGCACACTGTGCTTCTTCAACTCAGCAACGAGCGCAGTTAGGCAATCTTGTAGAGCGGAAGACCTCGCAGGTCAACATAAAAGGGTA
Organism: Gracilariopsis chorda; assembly: GCA_003194525.1. Lineage (NCBI taxonomy): Eukaryota > Rhodophyta > Florideophyceae > Gracilariales > Gracilariaceae > Gracilariopsis > Gracilariopsis chorda. The sequence goes on from NBIV01000292.1 coordinate 20,370, forward strand.
GATAGCTTAAACAAGACCACGAAACCTAATTAAAATCCAAAACAACAAACACCTTCATTTGACTCAATACTTCGTCATTTCTCCCTTCTTTTCCACCACTTTTATGCAACGCTTTTCTAAAGACTTGTACGGAGTTTCCAAGTACTCATTGGTCACCTCGTTCCAACAGTCCACAATAACTTCCAAAAGCGTTCCAACATCCGCAAACTGGCGCTGATTAGCGTTTACTCGACGTGCCAAACGTCACCAGATGTTTTCCATAATGTTTAAATCGGGACACTTAGCTAGCCAAGGAAGAACATGAACATTGTGGTCCTGAAACCATTTCCTTGTATAAACAGACCGATGTATAGAATCCTTATCTTTTTGGACAGTGAAAACTTCTTCCAATGTTTTGGCCACAAGCAGTAGCATTTCTTTTTTCTAGTAATTTGCAGTACTTCTTAGAATCCATATTATTTTTGCAAACTACTAAATTACTCAAACAAGGAAAGGAATATGCACTCTATAACATGATTGCATCTCCACCATTTTGCCTCTTTTAAAAAACAATTCTTTCTGAAAAAGATCATGATAGGTGTATGCGAACCAATTTGGACCATCAATCTTAAACTTTTTCTCATCGGATAAAATATTCTTTTCTACTGTTCCATAAAAACGGTCCTTTTATGACGAGGACAAAATTTTCGTACTTTTTTATGGCGTTTTATCATCATTGGTAGCTTTTCCATCTTCTTATAAATTAAATTGGGTTCATCCTTCAAAATCTGTTGAAATCTTCTGAGAGATACCGGTAGTGACAGAGCGTTACGAAGCTCTCTTGTAGATGAAGATGTGTTTGAAGAGGTGCGAATTGAAGCTCTTTTGCCAGTAGGGGTCATTTTTGGTGTTAGATCCTTTAAACTGAGTATTATTCTAATTGGTATTCTTTGAACAGTTCTACAAAACAGAACGAGAGCGATTCAAAGTTGGACCTATTTCTCTCTGCAAGCAGCAGTGAGCTGAAGTTGCATAAATCATACCTTTTTCTTTGGGCTTACAGCGTTCCATCTTGGCTGTTGTTGCACTCGGGGAAACTGAGGGAGATGCAGGTGAAGCGGTTATGGGCTTTGAACTACTGTGTAGTTCGCACACTTTTCAACGAATAATACTTAAGGTAAGTGGTCCTTAATTGAATTACGCAGGTATGGTTTGTTATTTCAGTGGCGGGCTGCACTCAAGCCAACTAATATAGTCAGCAAGACGCTCTGGACCATTGGTAACTACTACTAAAAAATTAAATAGAATACTACACTATGCTACCGTGCACTGTGCTGCGGTGCCAGGTCCACTGGAGGTCACATTTCAGATCACAATTATCTCCAACCCACGTGGCTAATATTGACCCGAGCCGGTAGTGCTCTGGTCCTTCGTCCACCTCTTTGGCAGTCCAGCTTGCCAGTCATCTGACCTTAGGGCTAATGTACTACAGCAAGAATAACGACACCGATCACCGTTAGTCATGGATCCTTTTCCAACGCTGAGAAAGTAAAGGCACAAGCGCTTGACCATCGGAGAGAAGATGCAAATCCTCCAGCTACTCAAGCAGGGATGAAGTGTAATGAGCTCAGGGAGGGATTCTTGGTACTTGGTTGATTTCCCGAATGTCTCGGTAATGTAGTCATTGCATGAACTACGACCACCAATAGTGGATTAGACACGTGGAAAACAGAAGAGTGAATTGGCGGTGGGCCACAGTAGTGGGCATCAACCACCAAAGTGGAGTAATTTAGTTAGTTTTATTTATTATTTTACAACCATTTCTGGGATGGTACTAACTAGTACTTAGTGCGCTGGCGAGTTGCGGTCACACCAGTAAACCTTCCCCAACAAGGAACCCAAAAATGGGGAACTGGCTCTAGACCTCACCCTCTTCGCGTGTTCTCTACTCCTCTTTGTAGTGCAAAACCCTCTGAAGAGAGTTCGCTTACCTGATGTCCGGGATCCGCCCTCTATGGAGGTGAACACAGCGGAAGAGCACTCTGCCCGTACTCAGTGCGGTGCACGCCGGGTGTAAGACCTGAGACAGTTACTGGATATACATGCAGAGGTGAGGGACCAAGGGATAGTAAGACCAAGAGGGAATTGGGGAAAACCCGGAAAAGAGGGGGAGAAGAGATAGGGAAAAGGGATACTGTGGGACGGTGAACGCTCGTGGGAAAGCACAACCCAGAGCGGAGCCGCAGACTGTGCGACAAGCGGTGATAGGTCCGTAGGCGGAGCGACAACGATAAGGAACAACGAAATAATACCCTATACAGGGGCGGAAACCGGTCACAGTCTCAGGACAATCCGTACCTCCGGATGATAAGTAGAACCAATAGATGGAGCTTCCTACATGACCGTGAGGGGTAGACGCACCAAAACCAGCCGTGGTTACCCTCCGCGAGGAGTTGTGGTGCAACGCCCCAAAGGGGAGAAACACCGAAAGACGTTCGGGATCTTTCCTCCGTGGAGGTGAACCCAGTTGGGTAGAGCCCCTCTAGGAGTGGCACGGCGGAGCCGGTTTGTAAGACCGAGGCCACCCTTCTTGACTAGCACAAGAGGGTTTAGGACAAGAATCGGTATCCGCGAGAGCGGGAATGCGTCCTCGCCAGAGGTAGGTTTCCACGTAAGTGGGGGTGTGTGAGCGGATGCGCACACAAGGGCCGCGGATAGCGGGAGATGCTACCCTAAAAAGGGCAAAAAGGAAGGGCGAAGAGGAGGAAGAGAGGACGAAGTGAGTCGCGAGAGTGACGGGGGCGAGCGGCGATGCCGGTAACAATATCCCTATACAGGGCGAAACACCAATGTGATTGGAATCATATGACTCCCAGTGATGGGTCCCTTTAGATGTGCAAGGGGGTTAGATGTCCCGTGGTTCACGGCGTTTCCCTCCAAGGAGGAGTAGAGCACGCGTGCAAGCGGTAACAACTAGAGCCAATTCCCCAGGTTGGGGTCCCTTGTTGGGGAAGGTTTACTGGTGCGACGGCAGTGCGCCGTCGCACAAAGTACTAGCTTCCCAGAAATGGGTGTGAAAATAATAAATAAAATTAACTGAAATACTCCACATTTCGTGGCAACGTCCACTACTGTGGCCAACCGCCAATTGACCCAAAACCGTGTCCTACGTGTCTATATCCACCATTGTGGGGCGTAGTTCATATACACACTACACAACCGATAATATCGGGAAAGCATTCAAGTACCAAGAATCCCTCCCTGAGGGTGTTGCACTTCAGGAGTAGTGAACCTACGTAGGTGGATACGACTATAGCCCGGCCATCGGGAGGAAGACGTGACTCAGTTGCCTTTTACTGTACGGGAGGTCGGCTGAGGCCAACCTCACCTAAGTAGGTTCTACTGAAATAAACTAAAACAATTAATTAATACGGTGCACACCTTACGAGGTCCATACACGTGGTAAACCCACTGTCAGGGTGCCTCGCACGGCTGTGCCACCAACATCCACCTGCCAGGTGTCCACAGAGTACAGTATACCACCTGTACCCAGGTCCCATGCCCGATTCACCGGTGAAGGTACCCATTATCGACTGTGCCAAATCAACCCAAAAAAGGGGGTACTTCATACCCATAGCCACATCACCTTACGACGTTAAACATTCTATATGAATGCCTTCACCACCGATACTATCGGTTCCATTGCTCCACACTCTTTGGAGGGAAGCACCGTCGCATACGGGAAGTCTAACCCCCTTGCCTATCTAAAGGACCCGACTATTCGGATTTTTATTCCAACTGTCTTGTTATGCGTCTTGTATAAGGTTTGTTTACCGGCATTGCGGTTAGTCTTCGTCACGACACTGGTGACTCAGCTCCCCATTTCTTTTCCCTTTATAGGGTGGCTTTTTGTAATAGAATGACCATTGGGCAGGTGCAGTGGTGAAGTAACCAAAGTTCCGGGCTGGAAGAGGTCAGAAAATTGCTGGCCGAAATATTCCACGTGGCCAAGCTGGGTGCCTATGCAGGAGATACGAGGGGACAGTGCGAGTGCCAAGGCACTTTGGCCATCGGTTTTATTATGTAGCTAATTTTATGTAATTTGTTAGGATAGTGTTCGGAGGTCAGAGTGCCTCGCCAGCCATATAGGTTGGCTTGGGTGCCGGAGATCTCTGAAGTGTAAAGACAAGCACCCTCACCGTCTTCTTGCCGCTATATGCAGCCAGTAGGACTCCAAAGCCCTCCAAGCCATCGCTACCATTCTCCCGACCTGTACGGACTTGGGATAGCGCCCGCCCATTGTGCCTAGCTGCCAGTTGGTGCCCGCGATACTAATAGACCCACTGGATTGTCACCCCATTGGTTGGCTCTCTGCCGCTACTAACGCCTAGTACAGTACTACCCCAGTTGGCAAGAGGATGTAGTATGAAGTGCAACGCCCTCAGGGAGGGATTCCTGGTACTTGATCGTTTTCCCGATATTATCGGTTGTGTAGTGTGTATATGAACTACGCCCCACAATGGTGGGTATGGACACGTGGGACACGGTTTTGGGTCAATTGGCGGTTGGCCACAGTAGTGGATGTTGCCACGAAATGTGGAGTATTTCAGTTAGTTCTATTTATTATTTTCACACCCATTTCTGGGAAGCTAGTACTTAGTGCGACGGTGCACTGCCGTCGCACCAGTAAACCTTCCCCAACAAGGGACCCCAACCTGGGGAATTGGCTCTAGTTGTTACCGCTTGCACGCGTGCTCTACTCCTCCTTGGAGGGAAACGCCGTGAACCACGGGACATCTAACCCCCTTGCACATCTAAAGGGACCCATCACTGGGAGTCATATGATTCCAATCACATTGGTGTTTCGCCCTGTATAGGGATATTGTTACCGGCATCGCCGCTCGCCCCCGTCACTCTCGCGACTCACTTCGTCCTCTCCTCCTCCTCTTCGCCCTTCCTTTTTCCCCTTTTCAGGGTAGCACCTCCCGCTATCCGCGGCCCTCGTGTGCGCATCCGCTCACGCACCCCCACTTACGTGGAAACATACCTCTACTGAGGATCACACCCCGCTCACGCGGATACCGATTCTTCGCCTTCACCTCCCTGTGCAAGTAGCGAGAGGTGTCCCTGGTCTTACAAACCGGCTTCGCCGTGACACCTCTGGGAGGGCTCTACCCAACTGGGTTCACCTCGTGAGAGGAAGATCCCGAACGTCTTCCGGTGTTTTTCCCCTTTGGGGCATTGCACCACAAAGTGGTCTCCCGACCTAGAATCGGTTTTTGTTTTCCCTCTTACGAGGTTTGTTTTTATTTACCGTAAGTTCCGTGATCGTTCCCGTCGTAACGGTATTGGACAAGTTCCAGCCGTATTGGCGGCGCTTTATCGCGGAATGATACCCCCGACCGGGAACCCCGGAACCTCCTTTTGCCCTCGTTATCACCCCCGCAAGGGAAATGCAGCATCGACTCCGGCTGTTGCCACAGTGCCCCAGGCACCCCGGCCTGCTCCCGCTGTCGCGGCTTCAAGCCCCCGTGGAACGGGCGATAACACCCCCCAGGGCACTTCCCTGGAATCCCAGGTCCGCGCTCTGTGGACCGCCCATGACACCCTTGTAAGGGAACTAAAATCCCTCCAAGAGGTGGTCTTGGCAACCACCGTAAAGGAGGTCGCAGAGGAACTCCGTATTTTACGGTCTGACGTCAACTCCGTGTTGGAGAGTTTGGGACAACCCGCCACCTTCATCGAAGGAGTTGAAGCCCGATTTGATTGGATTGGTGCCCGCCTGGAGACGCTGGAGCAGTTCTTCCTCATGGACAAACCAGCCCCGGATGATCCAGTAAACGAGGCATCGCACAACGACCAGCTTGCTGGGAAGAAGAAAGGCCGTCATCGACGGAAACACCACCGAAAATATTCGGACTCCGATTCTTCGACATTGTCGGACTCATCCCGAAACCATTCGGTTAGCTCGAGCTCCTCGGACTCCGACTCGGAGGACGAGAAGCGAGGCTACTCCTCCCGCTCGAAGCGGTCATCGGCCACTGAAGGTGTGGTCCGAACCCGCCAGAAGAGGAGAAGACACCCCGGTCTCCGGGAATTGAAACCGAGAAACCCGGACTACCGGAAGCTTTTATCATACCGGTACTACCGGCTTGAAGACTCGTCACTTGGACGTACGCCCTGTGGTACGGGAAAGGTGCGAGAATGCATTAAGCAAATGCAGCTCTCGCTCCGCAACCAGTATTTTACTGGAGAGGACCCAGTCCTAGTACTGGATTTCCTATCCCGCTTTGTAGCGGAGGCCGATATCCTCGGTATGAATGAGGGACAAGCCTATTTGGCTTTACCGTATTTCTTACGGGGAATGGCGGAGGACCAATACAACTCTGTCAGAGGATCTTCTCGTGCCTCCGAGGGAGGGGTTACTTGCTGGCCGGAGGCTGTGCAGTATCTTTTGCGCTCCTACGCCACAAACACCGCTATTCAGCAGGCTATCCTCGCTTTGCGAGATACGCGCCAGCGTGCTGGAGAGACCGAGACCGATTACTCGGTGCGCCTTAACAAGGCTCTCCACAGATGTGGTAACGTATACCCCGCTCGGGAGCGCAGTACCATGTTCATCGATGGTCTTGACCCAGCAATCCGGCGTTTAGCTACCCGTTATCGGGAGGACAAGCGGAGGATTACCTATCTCGAGCTGGTCCAACACGCCCGAGCGGAAGGGGATGCACTTCGTGCAAGAACTCCGAACAATCGGTCTAAATCCGCCAAGGCGTTGTTGCTGGAAAGCGAAGCTTCCTCACTCCCGCTCACTGCGGATGGGAACCCTGGACAGGGATTTGATACCGTGCATTTAGTGCAAGGGGATGGTGTGTCGATTCCCACCAGTGATTTACCGTCAACGACGGAGATGACCCGTGATACGGGAACGGAAGACCCCGTTTTGTACGGTGGTAACAGTCGGGTCCAACCCCAACGACTCCCGTTTTCAAACGGTCAATCCCGTTATCAACGGCCTGGATGGACTGACACCCGCCCTGCGGTTCGTTTCTCCGATACTCGGAATAATAATCCGCGTGTCGCGGTATTGGCTCTCATTTGCCACCTGTGCTATGCCCATGGCCATACCTCCCCTGAGTGTATTTGTTCACTGAAGGATATGGCCAAGGTGGTGGCAAATTATGAGGCCCTCACTCCAGAGGAGAAACGTTCCGTCCCGACGGCTTCCTACATCCGTGCTAAAACGGACTTTTCCCATGCCCTATCACAGACCCCGCGTGCGCGGCAAGCTTCATACACCCCGATTCGGGAGATCACGCAAACATCCGTTGCAACCCCCGCTTATGCGGATAGAAACCCCCGTCAACGGGATGAAGCACTCGTTGTCGAGGAAACCAACCCACCGCCGAAGGCGGAAAACTAACTGAGGGAGTCTCCCCTTTGGGAGAGGCGTCCTCAAGAACGAGGCTGTTGGCGCCCGAGGCGTCCTCGCCTCGCTCCCCGGTGAAAGTCCTCTCGAGGAAAGACACCGCTGACGCGGACTCTGCGCACCTCGGTGTGTTGCGTCGCCCGTGGATACGGAGTAAAAATCCCCGGATTCCCGGTAGAGTCTTGGTCTTGGCCAAGCGCAATTATAAGGTCTATGCCGACCTTGGCCTTGACCCCCAGTTTATGGTGAGGTTTCTCACCGTCCTGGATACAGGTGCAGGCCCCAACTTTGTTGTGGAATCATTGTTACCCCCGCTTGTGCGGTCGCGTATCCGCTCTGACGCGGTCCCCGACATTTCGGATGCGAACAACAATCCGTTACAAACGGTGGGCACAGTGGACCTCGTCGTGAGACTTGGTATCTCTGTGGTGAAGTTGGACTTCATCGTTTGCCGTTCATTGGCAGCACCAGTCATACTGGGATGTGATTACTGCGACAGATTTGTCGACGCAATCAGGACCCGCCTCAGGCGTGTAAAACTTGAAAACGGATCGTCGGTTCCGATTGTTCGCCGCCCGCTAAAGCGGTCCTCTCGGAAACAAGTTCCGCTCCCTGCCGCGCAGGAACCACCGCCCGCCTCCCGCGAGTCCACCAAGCTCCGCGTCGCTGCCTCAGTTTCTATACCCGCTGAGTCCCAAGTCTGGGTGCAGGTAAATTCCCGTCAACACGGTCTTCGGGTTATACAACCCCTCGCCTCGTTGTATGAGAAATCCCAGCTGGCGCTGGCTAATGGAATTGTCTCCATTTCCCCGGATGTTCCTTTCCGGATATTGGTTGCCAACCTTGGCAAACACCCCCAGTATCTGGTAAAACACCAAGTAACTGGGAGTGTAACCTCCCATCCTATGGGAATGCTGCCAACGAAGATGACAGCCGCCGATGTACTCGGAGTTACCACCTCTTCTGAGGAGTTCGCCCCGCCGTCCGAAGACGTCAAGTCTAAGGAGGGGGAGGAAACCGCTACTTCAGCGTCGAACATACCGAGTAACTAGAAATTGCGAACCACACCTGTTCCACAGGACAATGCTCCATCGAGCAACGACTGGATTGATCCGGAAAAAGCACTTGAAGCGCTGGACTTTAGCCACGTGCCAGAGTCGCACCGCGACAAACTCCGTACCATGTTACGGGAACTCACCACAATGTGGGATGGCTCGCTTGGCGAGATTAACGCAACGGAACACCGGATCGATTTAATCCCCGGTGCGCGACCGGTTGCACAACCCCCTTACAGGGCAGGTCCGAAAGCTCGGGGAGAGGAGCAGTCCCCAGTGGACAAGATGCTCGGGGCAGGTGTGATTGAGCCCGCTCAATCACCCTGGGCATCCCCAGTTGTACTGGCTTTGAAGGCCGACGGAACCTGGAGGTTCTGTGTCGACTACCGCCGGCTCAATGCCATGACTGTTAGGAACACGTACCCTATCCGTCGTATGGAAGAGTGTGTTGACACCCTCGCAGACGCCACCGTTTTCACGGCCCTCGATGCCAATTGGGGATATTGGCAAGTACCTGTCAGACAGGAGGATCGTGACGAAACCGCATTGACCTGCCACGCAGGAACGTACGGCTTCAAGCGGATGCCATTTGGGTTAACCATGGCCCCCGCTACCTTTCAGCGTGCAGTAGATATTCTACTCAACCGCTTTAAGTGGCGTAGGTGTCTGGTCTACCTTGGTGATATTATCATCTTCTCCAACTCGTTGGACGACCATCTCACTCACGTCCGAGACCTGCTGACCGTACTCCGCGATGCGGGAATTACCCTCAAGTTGAGGAAATGCGAGTTTTTCACAGATACTGTGAAGTATCTGGGTCACATTATCCGTCCTGGACGGTTAGCGATCGAGAAAGCTCGAGTCAAATCCCTCGTTGAGGCGAAAGAACCCCGTACTCAAACGGAACTGCGCTCCTTTCTGGGGCTGGTCAACGTCTATTGACGGTTTATCCCGAACTTTTCGGATACTGCAGCGCCCCTGAACGCGTTGTTGCGAAAGGGGAACACCCCAAAACTGGGAACATTTACGCCCGAGCAATCGGAAGCCTTTAACTCCTTGAAGGAGGCTGTCACATCAGCACCAATCCTACATCTTCCAAAACTTGGGTTGCCATACTCCGTAGGTACGGACTCGAGCGACAACCAAGTCGGGTGTGCTCTTTTTCAAACCACCCCCGAGGGGGAACGACACCCAATCGGTTATTGGTCGCGCTTGCTCAATGTTCATGAGCGGAACTACTCCGTATCGGAGAAAGAGTGCCTCGCCGTCGTATGGGCGATGACCACTCTGCGCCACTACGTTATGGGAGTTCACTTCACCGTGTACACGGATCATTCCTCATTGAGGTGGTTGATGAATATCTCCGACCCGTCGGGACGCCTCATGCGCTGGAGACTCCGCCTCGCGGAATATGACTTTCAAGTCATTTATAAAAAGGGTGCGCAGAACACCCAGGCCGACGCTTTATCGCGGTTACCCACAAGTGGGGAAGCACTCCCAACGGAGGATGATGAAGTCCCATGCTTCATGGCTATAGACCCGGGTGATCCGGAACATGCCGTCGAGGCTAGGCCAGAAACCTGGGACGAGGATGCTGATTTTGACGAACTACTCGCATCGCGAGATAAATCTGAGAACCCGTTACCGGGAAACTTTGTACCGGTATCACCGGAAGAAATGATCCGAGAACAATTCGGCGACCCATTCTGTACGAGAATTCGTGCCCGTATCAACGGTGGTGAAGATCTACCTTTCGGGGTAAACGACAAAGGCTACCTCGTAAGAAAGGTCGAAGCCCGCCCACTGATTGTGGTACCACATTCCCTGCAATCGCGGGTGTTACATCTATCACACTACGCCCCCATTGGAGGTCACCCAGGTGGGAGGAAACTCTACCTAACCCTGCGAAGGGATTTCTATTGGCCCGCAATGGCGGTGGATTGCTACGCAACTGTGCGGTTTTGTAGCGAATGCGCGAAGAATCGCGTCAAACTCCGCAAAAATGCGAAGAAGATGAAACTATTCCCCGCAAGGGCGCCGCTCGAGTTTATCGCCATCGATATTCTCGGACCACTACTCATCACGAAACGGGGAAACAAGTTTCTACTTGTCATTACCGACCGCTTTTCTAAGCTGGTAGGGACTGTCCCTCTTCGGAGGGTAACCGCTCTCACGGTGGCCCAGGCTCTGGTGACGCACTGGATTTTCGTCTACGGTCCCCCTGTGGAGGTGCTCTCTGATAACGGGAAACAGTTCGTGAGCAAGTTCTTCCAGGATTTTTGTCGCATCCTGGATGTCAAGAACTTGTTCACGACTACCTACCACCCCCAGTGTAATGGGCAAGTTGAACGGTTTAACCGGACGTTACTCGCGGCGTTACGTTCCTACGTCGCAGACCCCCCAAAGAACTGGGACATGTACGCTGATGCGGTAACCTACACGTACAATACGCAGGTACAACGGACTACCGGAGTTTCGCCATTTGAGTTGGTTCTATCTAGAACACCCCCGCCTGTGGCGCTGGAACCCCAAGCTACCTTGGACAATTTCCCATCAGTGGGTATCTACCGGCAGCAATGGAAGCAATGGATTTCCAAGCTGGTCCCCGCTGCACGGAAGTCGGTGGCACGGGCCCAAGCCACTTACAAGCGGGATTTTGATTCTCGCTTGCGAGGTAAACCGTCCCCGATTCGGGCGAATAACTACGTCTTCATCAGGAAGGAGTACTACAACCCGGAACGGGAGAAGCGCCATAAACTCTCGCCTGTGGCGGATGGACCATTCAAGGTCATCTATGTGAACACCGACACTGTGGTGGTAGAGATGGGCGACACGCACGAACGGATTTCCCGTGATCGTGTTGTCCTTGCCCCTCCTCCCTCGTCAGAGGTAGTCCTGGATCCAGGCAACCCCGTTTCTACGGACTCTGCAACACCGGAATCATCCGGGAGTACTAGGCCTACGGTACTACCACACCCCAGCCGGGGACTATCAGACCTACCGACCCTGTCGGACTCACCGGCTCAGCCGGGTAATTCGGGCCTCTCAGCGCCCGCCCCTACCACGCCCACCCCCCTGGCGCGAATTTATACCCGCCAGGCGGGGAATGTTATCCCTTATCCCGCCGCTCCGTCTAAGTAGGGGGAGGAGAACACTCGTTTTCGAGGAACCCTATCGCCGTTGCAACGCACCGTAACATACGGAACACTGAACGTGGAGCACGGAGTATGTCAAGCGACACTAGTTCCCCGTTCTCGGGCAGTGCTGCGCAACAAGAGCCAGACGCGCAGGCCCCGCAAAAGCGGCAATTATACCGTGCTACATACACGGGAGGTTGAAGCGCAACTACCGCACACCCCTGTCAGGGAAAAAGGCAGCCAAGCCGCAGCCGAAGCTTCAGGCCCTGGCGCGCAAGCGCCGGAAACGCCTCCCGTCGTCGACGGAATGGAAGCCCCCGCTCCGGGGAATAATTTGCGCCAACCCCCGCAACGCTGTGGCGAAGAACCGAGGAACTCTGGAAAAACGCGCGCCATCGCACGCTCGAAACCGGTCGTACCGGACGCTGCTCCTCTTCATGGAGATGGTGCACCGCGCTTAGCGGCAATTCCCCTGAAAAGGGTGTCATCGGCACCTGCCCGGCACCCCCCAAAGGGGAATTTTGACCAAAATACCGGTGTACCGGAGTTAGCCCCAGGCAACCCGTCAGTAACCGGGGACACCACGGCGTCGCCGGAATATATGGTGCAGAGCGCTCGTGCACCTGGCAGGGAGGCGGAACGCTTACCAATCACCGTGTCACACGGGACCCCGCAGGGGATGTCGCAAACGCCGTTCCCGCATACGCGGCAAAGACCCCGCAAGCTCGCGGTTCGCAAAGAAGACCGCACTCACGGAGTTCAAGTCCCCCGCCGGTTGGCGGTTCGCCCGGCCTACCGGGATGACGGGAACAACGACGCCATTCTGGGGAATGACTTGCCGGTGAAAACCGTGACGCCACAAACCCTCTTGAGGGATATTTTCCCGCATGAGCAGCGGCCACTAAGACAGTGCACAGCAACGCCGGAGACATCGCCGACAACCCGGATGGGAGGCAACATACCGCACAGCCGGCAACCCTCGCAAGGGAGTACAACCACCACCTCGCACGGCCGGCAGATCTACGAACGAGAGTTCGTAGTAGACTGACTTGTCGGACACACCTGGGACCAGGATGGTATTCTACAATACCGCCTCCGCTGGTACGGATATGACCCCAGTGGGGATACGTGGGAGCCAATTGAACACCTCCCACGATGGCAGGTCGTGCGATACCACCGTCAAACGGGAACTGCAGCCCCAGCGACGCTGGTTAATGCCCAAGTCGGGTAGCGTCACCGCGCGAGCGGAGGGCAGTAAGAAACGATAGCAAGGGAAAGTCCGTCAAAGACGGGGAATTCTAATTGGAAATCACCGTCCGAGACGGGAAAGTCTACCTAGCAGAGCAGCAAGCTCCATACTACACTACATTAACTGGCATAGCCAGGGAAGCAACACCAGGAACCTGGACAAAAGGGGCTCACTCTTCGCCGTTGCCCGGGGCTTGACCACCCGCAAGGCGGAAAGCCAACGCGTCCGCCATGGCGGTGACATCCCCCGGAAGGGTGTCTGAGCCATCCGCATAAGCGGTGACCAATCCCTCATTGAGGACAGCGACCGGGTGAAACCACGGGGCAAGGCGCAGGCGCGACGCGTGATTCCGATTCATCGGGTTGAGCCCCACCAGGGTGTTGTAGGTTGGCCAGTTGAACGCCGCAGCGGTTCCGGAGGACCCCACCGAAGGTGGTAGTGCGAAGGGATGGTCGGCTGCAGCAGCCATATTCCCCGGTTGTACCGGATGTCGATCGCCCTGAGGCAGGGGAACTGACCGAAAACCGGTGGTGTATCGCCCAAGAGGCCTCGGAGGTTGGCTGTGGTTGTTGATGTTGTTGTCGTCGTTCATTTCTTCCTTGTCGAGGGTGGCTGTTGTTGTCGTTTGTGCGCTTGGTGAGTCTGGTGCAGAGGGATTTACCGAAGAACCAGAGACAGAGCACGCGCTTTTATCACCCATTTTCGCCTGGGAATCCTCCGCTTCCGCGTTCGTTTTCCCGTCTTAGGGGGGATATCAAGTGCAACGCCCTCAGGGAGGGATTCCTGGTACTTGATCGTTTTCCCGATATTATCGGTTGTGTAGTGTGTATATGAACTACGCCCCACAATGGTGGGTATGGACACGTGGGACACGGTTTTGGGCCAATTGGCGGTTGGCCACAGTAGTGGATGTTGCCACGAAATGTGGAGTATTTCAGTTAGTTCTATTTATTATTTTCACACCCATTTCTGGGAAGCTAGTACTTAGTGCGACGGTGCACTGCCGTCGCACCAGTAAACCTTCCCCAACAAGGGACCCCAACCTGGGGAATTGGCTCTAGTTGTCGCGGCTTGCGCGCGTACTCTACTCCTCCTTGGAGGGAAACGCCGTAAACCACGGGACATCTAACCCCCTTGCAAATCTAAAGGGACCCATCACTGGGAGTATAATTGTTCCAATTGCATTGGTGTTTCGCCCTGTATAGGGATATTGTTACCGGCATCGCCGTTCGTCCCCGTCGCTCTGGCGACTCACTTCGTCCTCTCCTCCTCCTCTTCGCCCTTCCTTTTTCCCCTTTTTAGGGTAGCAACTCCCGCTATCCGCGGCCCTCGTGTGCGCATCCGCTCACGCACCCCCACTTACGTGGAAACATACCTCTACTGAGGATCACACCCCGCTCACGCGGATACCGATTCTTCGCCTTCACCTCCCTGCGCAAGTAGCGACAGGTGTCCCTGGTCTTACAAACCGGCTTCGCCGTGACACCTCTGGGAGGGCTCTACCCACCTGGGTTCACCTCGTGAGAGGAAGATCCCGAACGTCTTTCGGTGTTTTTCCCCTTTTGGGCATTGCACCACAGATACCACCAGCCAAGATACCCTTCCGCTGAAAGCGATCCAACTCGTTCGAGCTCTCAGGCTTGAACAAGAACTTTTGAACTTCCCCTTTTAAGCCCTACTCGCCAAGATGCCCGTCACAAAAAACGTACTGCAGACAAGAGCGTGCATGAGTCGCGATTCTGTGCTAAAATTTGCTACACCTTACAAGGAAAAAGAATTATTTATGAGGTTTACCACTTTTCGTGGATAGATTAATGTGAGAGAGCGAAGTCCAGTGGATTCTACAATTCTGGAGACCCGTGTGGACGATACACGTTGTGTATCGGGCCTAAGGAGGGCTAACTGTATTTTATATAATTCATTTAATTTTATTATTTTCTTAACCATAGAACTAGAGATAACTACTGTAGAGTAGGGCACTTTACAGTGCCACAGGGTCGAGGTGCCTCGTGCCACTACTTATGCACCTCGAGCTGCGCCTCCCCTTTGGACGGTAAACTCAGACACCCTCGTGAGTCCTGAGTACCCCCGTACTTGGTATTCGCGCTCCCAACTGGCCTTCAAGGTATCGCTACCGCACCTCCGACCTGCAGGACTGCGTAGTTAGCGCCATCCCATTGCGCCAACATTACCAGAAGTGTCGCCGCCGTTCCATTGACCTTAGGACCTCCCAGCTCTGCCACGCTACCACGAGACCATTACGAGTTTGCCCACTTGGCTCGCTATCCCACATTTGGTCTCCTGACTTAGAATCCCCTTGAACGTTTGAGTACAGACCTTAATGATAAGACGAAATTACGGGATTCTACCTTTGGAACTTAGACCGACGGACTGGTAATGACAAGCAACTGCCCCATGGATACCGAAAATAACCCCCAACATGATGATCAGAGGACCCCTCAGGCTGGCCCCAGTGGACTGTCGACGGTTCCTGAAACCATTGGCCTCGCGGCCGATGCGACCAGCGACCGCCAGAGTACGCGCAGTCAACCTTTAGTACGTCCATTGACCCCCGTGGATAATCCGGAAAGGATTGCGAGAGAGTCCAATTTGGCCGCTCGTCTCCGATCCCGCCTCAACAGGATCAATTCCCAGCCGGCCACGCCGACGAAAAACCTACAGGAAGCTTCTCCAGATGTGAGGGAAGACCTCTCCAGGGGTCTCGCTGATGTCCTATGGCCGCAGCTGAAACGTCTCTGTGAGGAGCACGTTCAGTCCCTTTTGGATACCCGTGTTCCAGAGGTCTTAGATGGGATGATTGACCAAAGGACTACTCGCCTCGTTCCTCAGGTCCTGGAGTCCACGACCTTCGTGGAAGCCATGGCCTCGACCATACGGACGGAGGTCACACGCCAGGTAGGCACCCCGGCCCTTGCGGCCAATATTCAAAGTATTCCGTCGGCCTCCGTGTGGCAACCACACTCCGAACCCCCGGGAGTAGCTGCTCTACCAGCCCTTCGCCGGGTTAACCAACAGGAAGACCAAATGGAAGTGCACCCAGGGATTGGAAGAGACCCTCCCCGGCAAGAAGGCCTAATGGCTGCACGACCCATGAGGTACCAGGGCTCCCAGCAGGCCCGCAGATCCATTGGATTTGGCGATGTCGAGATCGCTCCATTGGACGAGCGAAGTGCTGACCGAAGGAAGAACAGAAGACCTAGAAGGAACAAGAAGTCGAGGAAGAGGAGAGACCATTCGCAAGATAGCAATAACGGGTCCAGTTCAGACTCGTCAGTTTCGACCGATACGGACGCGGATGAGGCAGCTGTTCGACGCCTCAGGCCGCTGGCAACTACCAACGAACTTTTTAAGAAAGTGTTGGACTATCGAAATTACCGACTGGACAACAGGTCCTCAAGGTATTCCGGTTCGGTGGCTGGACGAGTCACCAAGTGGGCCAAACGGATGCAGCTTACCGTTACGGACAAGTTCTCAGGAACTGACCCGATCGCTGTCCTTAGGTTTCTGTCTCAATTCCGTACGGCCTGCGACCAGAACGGCGTCCACGAGGGAGCCGCTCTGTACCTGTTTCAGTTTTTCCTCAGTGGACAAGCGCACGACCATGTGGTTTCGAAGATCTCCGGTTCCAGTGACCCAATGGATGCAACGGTTATGGAGCTCCTTAGGTCCTACCCAGAGGTCGTTCATTACCTTTTGGAGACGTACGCCACTGACGACGTAATTATGGATGCCCATCAGGACGTGATTTCCTTTAGGCAAAGCACTAACGTGACCGAAACGGACTTTGCTGACCAACTGTGGAAGAAGGCATACCGCTGTGGGAATGTATTTTCCGAAGGACGACTCAAGCAGCACTTCATGGCTGGATTACTGCCGGCCATTAGGACTCACGTGCGTAATCACCACTCCGACAACCAGAGGCTTTCGTTCCGCCAGTTGGTTACGTTTGCCGAAAGATACGGCAAGACCTATAGGACATCCCGTCGAACGGCGGACATGGAGGCCAGAGGTCGAGCATCACCTTTGAGGAAGAGTTCCAAAGTCCATATGGTCGACTCTTCTGAAAGCGAGTCCACTGGTAACATCCGTTCGGAAGAAGGAGATATCCTTGCGGTCTCTTGTTCTTCCGCTCCTTCTGGTGCGCCATCCATATCGGCCACTGGAACTACTACTCCATCTGGACAAACGACGCCACGGTATACGTTCGTCCAACCTAGGAAGGACGTTTTCACCCGCTGGCCACCTTGCTACCTCTCCCTCTCCACGGCTGGGCCGTGTCATTGCATGAAGTTCATGCCAGAGGATGTTCGCAAGAACTTCCTAGCACTAAGGGATGAGAACTTCCAAGCCAGGAGGGCAGAGGGAAATTACCATCGTCAGTACCAACGGAATCAGTCCTCAGGGTCTAGTCGATACGCCACGCCGCGCGAGGCTCCGGCCTCTCAGGTCAACGCTATCGATATTTCCGATACGGATACTGTCCCTCAGGTGACCCCCGTGGAAGCTCCAGTGGACCGTCACGGAAAGACCGAACAGGAAAACGCGTAGAGGAGCGGCCGGAGGCGAACCGCCCTTCTGAGGATCCCAGCCTCAACCCCGATGGACAGGAGTCACCTGGCTCCAGAAGTCCTTCGGAGTCTCACCAACCAACGGACAAGTGGACCGACGACCCAATGGAACCGTCACTGGATGACCAGGACCCTATCTGTGTCCTTAGGAAGGAGAACTACAAAGTTCGCATGACCATAGGACTCCGCACCTCACACTCTAGAGTGGCTACAAGTGTGCTGGACACGGGCGCCGGGCCCAATTTGATACATTCTAAGGTCCTACCAATTGGTTGGGAAGACAAGGTCCGGGTGAAGAAGACCCCCAGGATTACTGATGCTTCGCGCAGACCAATGGCCATTAAAGGAATCATTTCGTTATTTGTCCAACTGGGCAGTTTGCGAGTCCGTACGTGGTTCCTCGTATGTCCGAACTTGGGAGCGGAATGTATCCTTGGGACTTCCTTCATCGACTGCTATGTGAAGGCCATTTACCCTGGCCTTCGGAAAGTCGCGTTCTATCGCGCACATCCTGTGGCCTTGATAGGTTCCAAACCGGGACCTGAGGCAAACCCGCGGAAACCTCCACTGGCGACGAACACTATGTCCAATAAGGTCAGGCTCACAAAAGCCTTGGTCATCCCTGCGATGACTCAGACCACCGCTTGGGTTCAGTGCGAGTCTTCTGGTCTTTTGACGCTGCAGAATCATCCGAAGACGATCCGCCGTCAACTCACCCTCATGGCCAATGGAGTTATGGACGTTCGTCCGCGGCAGCCCTTTGTGGTCAGTATGAGTAACTTCACTGACCATCCGGTTAGATTACCTACAGGAACAGTAGTCGGCATTGCCCTGCTAGCTCCTGTGGCCATTAGGGAAACCAATTTGGACAGCTCCCACCTGGACGACGACGAGGACGCCGAGTCCTGGGAGGGGGACGTCAAAATGGGGGAAGAATTCGAATCCTATAGGCCTCAGGTTATAGAGCTCCTTCGGGAATTCAAATCCATGTGGTCTGGCCAGCTAGGCGAGATTCGGGCGACAAAGCACCGAATCGACCTTAAGGACGACGCGAAACCAGTGTACCAACACCCCTATAGGACGGGCCTAAAAGGAAGAACCATCGTGGCCGAACATATAGAAAAGATGGGGATGGCCAACGTCATCGATCCGGCTCCTCCTCATCAGTCCGAATGGGCCAGCCCCTTTGTCCTGGTGGCCAAGAAGGATGGCTAGGTCAGGTTTTGCGTTGACTACAGGAAACTCAACGCTATGACCAAAAGGGATTCGTACCCTATCACCCGGATGGACGACTGTCTCGATTCCTTAGGAGAGGCAGCTGTCTTTACCACCTTGGACGCCAATTGGGGATATTGGCAAATACCACTGGACGATGATGTGAAGCCGCTGACCACGTTCACGACCCACGAGGGACTTTTCCGATTCACTCGTATGCCCTTTGGATTAATAAACGCACCCGCTACGTTCCAGAGAGCAATGGACATTATCCTATCTAGGGTCAAATGGAAGTTCGCACTGGTCTATTTAGACGATGTTATCATCTTCTCAAAGACCATTGGTGAACACTTCTCCCACGTTAGGACAGTTCTGAGGATTCTCCGCGAGGCCGGAATAACGTTGAAGCTCCCCAAGTGCTTCTTCTTCCAGTCCTCTGTGGATTACCTTGGCCATGTGGTCCGCCCTGGATGCCTACAGGTTGCCTCGAGGACGACTGACGCCATACAGCAAGCTAAGCCCCCCAGGACCCATACGGAGTTGCGTTCCTTTTTAGGTCTATGTAACGTCTATCGTCGCTTTGTCCAAGGGTTTGCGAAAATCGCTGCGCCGCTTAACGACATGTTGCGCAAAGAGACCCCATCGGAGTTCGACTGCATGACGGACGAGCAATATGAAGCTTTTGAGACCCTGCGGGATAAGCTTCTGAACCCTCCTATATTGGCCTTGCCTAAACCGGACAAACCGTACATCCTTGACACGGATGCGTCCGATGGCCAAATTGGATGTGTTCTCCTCCAGGAACAAAAATCTCCGAGGGACTATAGACCAATTGGCTATTGGAGCCACTCGCTAACGAGCCCAGAGTGGAACTATAGCACTTCCGAGAAGGAATGCTTATCCATTGTCTGGTCAGTATTAACCTTAAGGCCATACTTGGAAGGCGTTCGGTTTACCATAAGGACTGATCACCATTCGCTTAGGTGGCTCATGAACATGACCGACGCGTCCAGAAGGCTCGCCCGATGGAGATTGCGCCTGTCGGAGTTTGATTTTGATGTTACCTACAGGCCGGGGATAAAGCACCAAGCAGCTGATGCCCTTTCCAGGATCCTGAGCGATGGCACTGATCAATCTCCTCTGGACGACAAGCTACCTACACCGGACCTGATAGGTTATGAATCTGACCATGAGGATGACTTCCTTCTAGGACGCGTTAATTGCGATGACCCCGATGTGGACGTGGAAGCAATATACCTGGTGAACTGGTCTATGGACGAGAAAAGCAAAGTACAGCCCCTTGAGGTTAACGCAGTTCAACCAGAGGAAAAGGAGCTCCTGCCAATCACGCTGGATGAGCTCCTACAGGCCCAAAAGGACGACGAGTACTGCAAGAAGCAGGCTGGCCTCGTCGGGACCCCTGGTTGTCTGTTTGACTATCACCGATTCGGACTGCTCTGCAGCAGAGCCCCTCTGGACGGAGCAATCCAACGGGTCATCCCTAAAGTCCTCAGGGCACGAGTTCTGTACCTCGCCCACTACCCCCGGTTGGCCGGCCACCCTGGCGGAACGAGAATGTATCAGTCCCTACGGAAACATTTCTACTGGCCCTTTATGGCCAATGACCTTTGGCAAACCTCTAGGACGTGCGCCTCGTGCGTTAAAGCACGCGGCTCGAAAGCCAACCATCAGGCCAAGCTGAAGCTGTTCCCAGCTACTGGACCACTGGAGTTTATCGCTACGGATATCCTAAGGCCGTTACCGTCAACGACCCATGGTAATAAGTTTATCTTGGTGCTTACCGATCTGTTCACCAAGCTCACCAGAGCTATTCCCATGAGGTCCACTACGGCCACTGACGTAGCAATGGCGTTCTTGACCCATTGGGTGCATCCATATGGTCTGCCACTTTATCTCCTTTCGAACAACGGGACACAGTTCGTATCGAAATTCTTCGCTCACGTCTGTACGACCTTAGGACTTAGGCACGTTGCCACGACTGCTCATCATCCGCAGACCAATGGACAGGCTGAGCGCTTCAATAGAACCATCAAAAACAGACTGGTGCACTACGTCACTGAGCACCAGGCCAATTGGGATGACTACGTCGGACCACTGGTCTATGCGTCGGTCCACGGGGACTACACCCTTCGATCTGACGCTCACGCGACAGCCCCCATACTTCGCAGTTGACCTTAAGGACAGCTGGGTCCCACAGGACTTTACGGCAGAGATGACCCCTGCCCAGGCCAAACAGTATACCCGAAAGCGGAAAGACGACATTATCCGGACGGCCAGTACACGGCTGGCGAAGTCCCAACGGAGATACAAAAATAACTTTGATAAGGCCGTGAGGTTTACGCCATCCTTTAAGGCCGGGGACACGGTCTACCTCGACCGCGCCCCATCGGGTAAGCCTCAGGACGACATCGAGGTCATCACCCGAAAGCTCCTCCCACGGTCCACTGGTCCCTACCAGGTTCTCTCCTCTACGTCCCATACGGTGACTATTGAAATCGATGGCCTACAGGACACCGTCGCGATTGACCGCATTACGGCGGCGCCTGAGCCGCCGAAGCCCACTGGTTCCCCTTTGGACAATCCTGAGGACGAACCTCCGGATGCTCCCAATTCCGCCCTACAGGACTCTACACACACGAACGAGCAGCCTTCGTCCCGTTCTAAGAAACTTATGGCAGACCCATTGGTCAACCCGACCGCTACATCACCTCCAAAGGTCATCTCCGCTGATCCATTGCCCCCCTCACCCCAAGACGAAAGCAACGACGGAGTACCGTCCCAGTCGGCCAATGATGATTACGCCCCTTTGGACGAGATGGATCTACCAGAGGAGTGGCCTGTGGATGTTCCGAAGGACGCAGCTTCACTTCCTAAGGAAAGCGCTATAGACCGGGTGGTCAATGCCGGCATTGACGACGACGGCGTCGTCAAATACCGTGTCCGCTGGTATGGCTACAAACCCTCTGAGGACACATGGGAACCTCGGGAGAACATCCCGGAGAAGTTTGTCCTTAGGTTCTGGCGCCGCATGGGCCACACGGAGCGCGACCTTAAGGAAGGGGCATACGTACTAAAATCCAATTGTCAAGGTTCGAGGTAGTCTGATGGACGTCGCTAACTCCCGCGCTCAAGCCGTTGAGCTGACAACAAGGACAGGAGCACTGAGCACGCGCACTATGAGCGCTAAGCCGATCTGGCTCTCCATGGGCCACGGCGCGGAGCGCTAACCATCCATTGGCCTAACTATAGTTCGGCCTACCTCTGGCGCGCGCTAATTTTGGCACTAACTACCAGCCCAATGGAACATCCGATGGAGTTACAGCGCGGGCGGCGCCTGCCAAGGCGCATGCGCTTGATCAAAAACTCCGTCGGCCAAATGGACAATTTTTTTGGAGCGGCGTTGCACGCCCCGAAATCAGCCAAAACAAAGAATGGCCGATATCTCGCCTTCTAGGCCGCGCACAGACCAACGGACACTGGATTCGGACTCGCCTCATTGCGGCCTAAATGGTACCATATGGGCCCATTGCGCAGCTCGCGCACAGCCGGCGCGCAGGCCGACCGCTGGCACGTCAAAAAAATTGACAATTTCCGATGGCCAATTTCTCAGCCCAATTTTTTGGAGTGCCAAGGGCCTCATCCAGATGGAGACGAGCGCCAGCACGCCACGTGTTCACGCACACATGCCCAACGGCCAACCGCCGCCCTGAAGGACCGGCCAGACGGAGCGAGATCGCCGCTTCCCAATTGGTCACTGCAAGCTAATGCATGTCCATTGGAACGCGAACCGTCGCGGTGCTTCTCGACGGCAAACCACCGCACTAGCTGACCTGAACGACGGTCAAGCCGACCAAAGGGAAAAGAAGATAACAACCAATGGATAACTGGACTTTATTGAGACCTAACAGGCTATCCTATCAGCCCCCTCAGGCCGATGGACCAGGCGCAATTGCGTCGTCGCCCTGACCATCGGGGGAACCGCCACTGTTGGTGGGCACCTGACCACTAGAACTTAGCCCACTGGGACCCGCCACGCGCAGACGCTTGCGCGGAGGACTGCGCGGACCACTGGACGCGAAGCATCTCCCCACCGCTGCTGTCACTTACGTTCAGGCCATAGCGGGCATCGATATCCTCTAGGACCTTGTTGGATAACATATGAGCATTCTCCTGTAGTACTTGCTCAACCGAGACCTTTAGGTCCTCATTCTGCTCCAGCAGGGCCCCATAGCACGATGCTCGCCGCGCCCAAGACCGAGCGCGGCGCAACAAGTCCTCGAGGCTATCGTTTACGTTCAGGCCCGCGGCACCTGCGACCGCACGGAGGGCTTCGGCCGCATTGGTTACGCCCACAGGGACGGCCGGGACCAGTGGCAGCGGGATGACCGATACGGAAGCGTCCCACCGACAAGCGTGTAAGGGTTGACCACAGGGACTGGCTCCTCCACCGGAGCAATAGGCGGACTAGGCGCGACCACAAGAGAACCAGCAGGCACAGGAGTAGTCACCGGCGCGACCTCAGGATCCGCAAATGCGTCGCCATCGTCCCCATCGGTGACCACCGAAGGGCCCAACGGAATTGCCAAAGGAACTGCACTGCCCCCAGACGCGGGCAACGCCTCGTCCTCCAGGAAATTCTTCGACGAGAAGCCCTCGCCCTTAGGCCAGTAGTCCTCCACGTTTCCTCGCGGGACGACAGGTGGATTCGCCCTCAACGGCTTCGCCAGGTACACTTTTCCGTCGTCATGACCCTGCGGATGGCGAGGAATACTCCTGAAAATGTCAGTCTCGTAGTCATACCAAAGGAAACCGGGAGTGTTTTCCCAATCGACCTGCAGGACATGATCCAAAAGGCCTTCGTTGTCCCCTACGGTGAACTCCTTCCCACGGACCATGTTCTGAACCCCAAGAAAGTTGCGAAAGTACTTGATTACCGAAACCGGGACCGGACACACTCGACCTTTTGGACAGCTCATTCCATTTCCATCGGACCAAACACGCCAGTCCTTACTACGGACGTTTCCTCGGACTCCATAACGCGCAGTGTGCAGGAAGACCATAAGGACGAAAACGCCCCACTCCGCGAGGACGACCTGCCACAGGCGGTTCTCGGGATCAAGAAGTTGCCTGGTGTGGTACGCAAAGACCGATGGAGTCGGAACCAAGAGGAGCGGCGATACCTGCCAGAAGGACTGGAACCCTGACCCAGCGGGAAACTCGTACACCGGCGCATACAGACCTTCACGGCTACGTGCTGGCATATCATGGAACTCGATGTTATGCCAGCCGAAGAAGTATCCAAGGGACCTACGGATACGGGAATCCGGCTCCACGATGTCGCCCCAAAAGTCCCTATTGGTCATCCAGTAGATTCCGTCATACGGTGGGAGAAAGCACAACAGACCCAATGGATTAGGCCCCTTAGGAGGAAACTGGTCCCTAGCGCCCGCTGGATAGAAGCGAAAGAGCTCGTCCACAAGGAAATTGAGACGCCATTGGTATTCCACCTCCTCCGAGCAACGGACAAACGGTATGTCCACTGGAACAAGCTCGCGCGTCCTCTTCCCAGTGCGGACGTCCATAGGCTGATGCAACCAACGGTTCCTCCACGAGACGGGACAGGCATTCTTGCGCTGTCGCGGAAAGTCCGGAACGGCCTCGAAACGACGCGCATCGAAGTAGCGCTCCCTCATGAACCCCACGTATTCCTCGACGGACCAGGGGACAGAAACCTCGCGGTTGGTGCACGGCCGGCCACGGGTGTAGTCGTACCGCGTGCCAGGAGTCCAGTTGGAGCCACGGCCGGCTCCGGAGGAACTAGCCATTTTGTCAATGGAAGGCGGCAGACGCACAGGCGTGATGTCCGAGACCTCGAGGTTGAACGCATCGTCCATTGGGGAATCTGAGCGCCAGTTATACTGTGACGTCGAGAGGAGCCGTGACCGATGGATAGAGCGGTGGCGCGCGCAAAGGAGCGGTGATCGATGGAAAGGCTCGTCGCGTGAGCACCGTGCCGCGTGAAAGACCGCCAGAATCCGTGTGTGCAGGAGCCCCGGGTGGCAACCGCAATCGCGCTCGCTATTTCCAATGGCCGTCGGAAAGGGGACCTCAAGGACGATGTCAGGAGAGGATACGGAAGGGGATGACGCGCGCGACCGCCGACGTGACCGATGGACGCGAGCACTGAAGAACCCAATTGGACAACTGATGCTGCGTGCCGCCCGATCAACGGCGCCGACCAATGGGACCTCGCGAGGCGCTTCGGGCGCCTCCACCGCTGTATGAGCTCATCGGGCGAGGATGACCTGAGGAGTCCATTAGGACTCCTCAGGTCATCCTCGCCCGATGGAAACAGCGCCGTGGCACTACCACCGGCCTTTCCGGAGACCAGACAGCCGGTCTCCTGCACCGTGCCGACCTTAGGACCAGCGATGGCCAGAAAAGATACGGACTAGAACCCTCCAGGGGCCGAACGTCCTCATGCGCTCGACGAAAGGGGAGCGGGGCGCTGCTGACAACCAAGATCGGAAGGGTGCGTCGTGAGAACGGTGAGACCAAAGGAGAAACTTGGTAATCGGCCAATGGACTGGAGATAACCCTGGAGGACAAGCAGCTCGACCGAGACGGTCAAGCCTAATGATAGGGCGATGTGAGAGAGCGAAGTCCAGTGGATTCTACAATTCTGGAGACCCGTGTGGACGATACACGTTGTGTATCGGGCCTAAGGAGGGCTAACTGTATTTTATATAATTCATTTAATTTTATTATTTTCTAAACTATAGAACTAGAGATAACTACTGTACAGTAGGGCACTTTACAGTGCCACAGGGTCGAGGCGCCTCGGTGCCACTACTTATGCACCCCGAGCTGCGCCTCCCCTTGGGACGGTAAACTCAGACACCCTCGTGAGTCCTGAGTACCCCCGTACTTGGTATTCGCGCTCCCAACTGGCCTTCAAGGTATCGCTACCGCACCTCTGACCTGCAGGACTGCGTAGTTAGCGCCATCCCATTGCGCCAACATTACCAGAAGTGTCGCCGCCGTTCCATTGACCTTAGGACCCCCCAGCTCTGCCACGCTACCACGAGACCATTACGAGTTTGCCCACTTGGCTCGCTATCCTAAAATTAAGAAGTTTGTCAAGAGGCATGCGCTTCGCTCAGTTTCCTTCCACGGCGAAGCGGGTCAAGTCCCAGTGCACCAAGTCGCGCATGGTATCAATACTCTTTGACAAAAACTGCTAAAGTCTGAATGTGAAGACATCTATAACGTTAGTGAAACTGGCCTGTTACACAAACTACGATTCGGCAGAAAGAATTTTAGATCCTTTTAAGATCGCAAGATGTTGCGTGGGATCAAAGCTATAAAGACGAAAGACCGGGTGAAAGCGTTTAATTGAACCAATGCTGGATAGAACGATTGTTTCAGAATGTGTGGTAGAGCATAGTGCAAATGAAAAAGAGGATGCGGAAAGTGGGGTAACGGTGATGAAGTGTTTTTCAAATTATACTTTGCTGGCAGAGATGTTTGGGGCATTGAAAGTTTTGACGACGGAATGCCAGGTTGGAGACGCTTTTGGCATCATCTGCGGGCGAGAAGGGCGTTTCTTGATGCGAAACATAGCAGAGAGTCAAGAAGGAGGCAGGCGCTATTAACTGAGTGTTTGTAACACGGTTTATATCTGCCCCCATTAATGCCGCTTCCCAATAGTGCCTACTTTTAGGGTCTTGCACTGGGCGGCACTATTGAGTAGGGGCCACTGTACTACCAACTTGGTACAAGTCCTGGCCTTTGTCGGTTTAAATTACGAAAGCTAAAGCGTTTATCTAACCCTTTTCACCTACGGAACTTTGGTAGCAGGTTGAAGCGTTACATCTACCAACGGTAGCCCTCCTGGAAGGCTCAAATTGATGCACGGCTCAAATTGGCACGGCAATTTTCTTCATGACACTGAGACAATGGTCTTGAATTGACAGACCAAGAGCCCTCACCGTCAGCAACACCGCGGTAGTTAAAAGCAGCAGCTTGTTTCTCACACAACTCCAGTCCCAATGACAACCAAGGACCGTCATGCCGCATTCCATGCGGGTTATGTCCGGCATATACAAGCGAAGGCATCAAGAACGAAAAGTAGAACGAGAAAGACGTCACACAGCACTGAAACTTCTCGAAAAAGGCCTTTCGATTCGCAAAACTGCGAAAGAGTCTAACGTATCACCATCTACGGTACAACGAATTCACACAGCTTTGAAGAGCGGAAACAAACGCGCACAAAATAAGCTGTTAGATCCAACTAGCCATCATGCCGGCCGAACGTGTGTGGTAGAAGTACCTGAACAACTCCTTGTTGTAAACCGTGCATATGAAGCAGCACGACGAGGATTCGCAATCGATTATGCTCAACTGAAAATGATTCTCGCAGGTATTGCAGCGGATGGAAGAGTTGGATACAAGAACAAACTGCCATCAAGTGATACATTGAGACGGATTCGAGCACGACACAGGAATCTGACGTTCCGGAACGCAGAAAACATTACCGCAGCGAGGCTTGCAGCTCAGTCTTTTCATCATGTGAAAACTTTGAAAAACGTCTTGATTGAAATGGATAAGAAGCACCCGGGACTCCTGACAGATCCAAGCTGTGTGTGGAACTACGATGAAACCAGCATTCTGCCGGAGTTCGGGAAGAGAGTGAAATGTTTTTGCCCATCCAACAGTCACCGTGGAGGTACTCGTCTTTCGATGAAAGAGAATGGAAAACACGTTACTGCTGGAATCGCTGTATCAGCAGCAGGTCACAAAGCGCCGTTGATAATGATTATCGCGGGAAAACGAAAAATGTCACACTGGCTTGAACCACTGCACCGTGATGACTTTCTGGAAGAGGACGGTAGACCCCACTGGCTTACAATGAATAACTGGTGTCCTGATGACACATGTTTACTGATGAGCGAGAAGGGATCTGTAGACTCCAAGAATATGCCGCTGGTTGTGAAGCATATAACCCAGTATATTCGAAGGGTGGTACCAGCAGAGAAGCCGGTTTTACTGATTTTAGATGGGCATAGCTCCAGAGAAAGCATTGAATGGCTCGAGGTGTGTGCGTCAGTGAATATTGAGGTCTTGAAGCTGCCCGCGAACACAACACACTTTCTGCAGCCATGTGACAAGGCTGTGAACAAAGCGTTCCAGGTAAGTATCAGGAAAAAGCGGGACGCTCTCATGCGACAATGCTACATATCGCACGCTAACGTAGCCCTTAAGATAAAAATGGGCATTGCCGGATTCCATGCGATAACGCCAGCTGTTGTGAAGAGAGCTTTCGAGGAGGCCCGAATGTGGCCTATGGACTACAGATTTTTGGACCCGTTTGAACCGTCATGACGGAGTACCGTTTCCCACCGCACGTTGGACAGTGGATGTGTCATTGATCACGAAATTTTTCACCTTGAAAGCAGAGAAGCCTACTTCAATCAGCGTAGCAATCGGTTGCTCATGACACAAATTCATTCGATGACGCTTCCTGGAAATAAACCCTCGTCAGCTCCCGCCGAGATAGCGCTACTTATGCGCAACTCTTATGTTGTGAACAAATTGTTGAGAGAACGTATCCGACCTCTACCCAAAGCCGGTAAACCATCAACGAAGAACAGAGCAATCGGTGCCGGTAATGAAGCCGAATTGCTAACAGTACGCTCAATAAAAGAAAAACTGGCATCCGTGAAGAATTCGAGGGCTTCCAGAACAGTATTGAAAGGGTCCAAGAACGTGTCCTCGGACGTAGTGCGGGTTTGCAAGGAAAACGTTGCAATCGAAAGAAAGGGAGTTAGAAAAGACTTAAGTGCAGAAGTGGACGACGATTTCTTCGATAATCTTGTGATCGCGGAGTGGCCAAGGCTCAAAAACAGGAAAAAAGGACCGCAGAACGTACTTGGCATCGTGGACTTGAATCAGAATGCGGCGGAAACATTGGTTTGGCTTTCGGAGAGCGGCAAAGGCCAAAATGCCTGTTGATAGAGGTGTTTCGAATTAAGCCTGGCAGTGTAAATCATCAATTGTTTAGTGTCCTGGGTATGGTAGCAAACCTTTGATATTGAGCACGTAAATGAAGAATTTTTTCCGAACAGAAGGTGTTCCAGATTGCACCGATGGGAAGGTTAGCGATCAGAAGGGCTTAAGTTGAGACAAAAACTGGGCTTGAAAAAAACGCATTTTTGGGCTGCATTGGCAGAAAATATCCTCTCACGCAGAGCCAAAGCAAGACCCTCTTCGCTTCCGGGCTTTACTTGAGACAACGCTCTCGCCGTCCCCGTCACACGGCTCTTCCTCTTATCGAGGCAAGCGCAAACCATACGAGGCTTTCGACACTTATGATGTTTTCCTTCTTCCAATGCGCACTTTCCCACGCCCAAGTTTGGCCTCACGACGTCTGACTAACTCTTTCTGAAGTGCAACGCCCTCAGGGAGGGATTCTGGGTACTTGAACGCTTTCCCGATATTATCGGTTGTGTAGTGTGTATATGAACTACGCCCCACAATGGTGGGTATGGACACGTGGGACACGGTTTTGGGTCAATTGGCGGTTGGCCACAGTAGTGGATGTTGCCACGGAATGTGGAGTATTTTAGTTAATTTTATTTATTATTTTCACACCCATTTCTGGGAAGCTAGTACTTAGTGCGACGGCGCACTGCCGTCGCACCAGTAAACCTTCCCCAACAAGGGACCCCAACCTGGGGAATTGGCTCTGAGCTTTACCGCCTCCGCGTGTTCTCAACTCCTCCTTGGAGGGAAGCACCGTAGTGTACGGAAGTTCACCCCCCTTGCACATCTAAAGGAGACCCATCATTGGGAGTACTAATTGTTCCAATCATATTGGTGTTTCGCCCTGTATAGGGAGCCCTGTCCACCGGCATTGCCGTATCTACTCGTCGCTCTCGCGACCCACCTCGTCCTTCCTCTTTCCCCTTTTTAGGGTAGCACCTCCCGCTATCCGCGGCCCTCGTGTGCGCATCCGCTCACACACCCCCACTTACGTGGAAACATACCTCTACTGAGGATCAAACCCCGCTCACGCGGATACCGATTCTTCGCCTTCACCTCCCTGCGCGAGTCGCGACAGGTGTCCCTGGTCTTACAAACCGGCTTGGCCGTGACACCTCTGGGAGGGCTTTACCCAACTGGGTTCACCTCGTGAGAGGAAGATCCCGGACGTCTTTCGGTGTTTTTCCCCTTTGGGGCATTGCACCACACTTTCAACACAATACTATCATCATCTTCGTTGCAAAACAACGGCGGCATATTTTCCTTTCCACACAGAAGATGCAAAGCAACTTTTGCCCTTTTTCCCTTACTTTTCGAACAGAAGCACTCTCTACCCACTTTCTCTGTACCATTGCAACACTTTCTCGCATTTGATTTGCGGTGAGTAAGTCGAAGTGCCGGAGTCCCACACTGTTTCGAAGACATACTTCGAACTACCCGAACAGGTGCTTTCAATGGCGATGCCTCCCACAACACGCGGTTTGTCGAACGCTCGCTCTGAAGAATGTTCTCGACTGCTGCTAATGCAGCAGTAGAATCCTTATGAGCTGCCAGGGCCTCTTCAATGTTCTGTCGAATGACATGGTCACTTTTTCGAAGTCTATTCGACTTTCTAACCGTCATTGACTTTTCTTCACTTGTTTTGTTCTCACCAATGTCGCGGAACCCAAACCTTTCTCGAAACTTGTCTACAAACATATTGTCCAGTGGCCATAAGCCAACATAGATGAAGCTCTTCTTCACAACCTCTGCAGTGATTGCGCGATAGCCTGCCATTGCCAATTTCATCTTCAAACACATATTGGCATGTGAGAACTCCCCGGTTGCCAGCAGAGCATCACGAAGCGATCTAGTTTCTTCCTTGAAGTGTTTATTCATATGAGAATCGCAAGGCTGTATGAAATGAGACGTATTTGCAGGAAGCTGGATAACATGTATGTTGAATTTTTCGCATTCGTCTAACCATGCAGTTCCTTTGCGTGAGCTGTGACCATCGAGCAGAAGCAGAAGGGACTTCGATTTTGACACGAACTGAAGTGCATAGTTTGCAAAGTGTTCAACGACATTCTTCAACAGGTTGCGATCCATGGAACCTTTTGGGCTACATCGAACTACTGTTTTATTTGTAATCCAGTTCGAATATTCGAGCCACTTGTACCTTGAAGGTAGGAGATTCACAGTTTTCTGATCAATTGCATCCATCCACTTTGCCATTGCTTTCTTTCCTTCCAAAACAAGGAAAGGTGGTGCGAGCTTTCCGGACACCGAGCCAATCACCACCGCCGTCAAATGCTTTCCGTTCTCTTTCAAGTTGTATCGTCGACCAGCATGATGCGAATTTGATGCCGAAAACACCTTAACTTTGCGGCCATGCTGTGCACTCACAGCAGTTTCATCAAGACTCCAGATACGTTC
The DNA here is from genome assembly GCA_003194525.1 of Gracilariopsis chorda. Lineage (NCBI taxonomy): Eukaryota > Rhodophyta > Florideophyceae > Gracilariales > Gracilariaceae > Gracilariopsis > Gracilariopsis chorda. The sequence continues at coordinate 51,503 of NBIV01000292.1, forward strand.
TGGGTCTTGAAATAACTCAGGTTCTTCTCTCTGCAGCTCTGTGAGGACGGTACTAAGTGTTTGAACATGATCAATGTTTTCGCCTTCAAAGTACTTATGAGACATGTTCTCGGCGCAGCGAAATGTTGGTGAGCGGTTTCTTGCACGAAAAAACCGAAGGGCAGCATCAGAAGGTACACCTCGATGGTATCCATTACGACCATCGCCAGTTATTTCAGCTATGAGACTCTTTAGGTTGTTGTTGTCGAAGTCAAATCCACGTCTAGCCGCATAAATCAGACGTTGGACAATTGTGGCTTCTTCGGAGCTGGTGAGAATTGTTGGTCTACAGGGCTTGAAATCCACTGGATGGAGAAGTTTGTGAAGTTTATTGCCACATGTGGACTTCGTGGCCTTGATCAAACGATAGGTAGTTGCTCTAGATAGCTTACATGCCGACGCAACATTTCGGGGTTTGCAACCGTTGTGAAGTAGTTCTACCGCGCGGATTCGGTTTGCTTGTTCTTCGCTTCTACGCTGTGTTAGACGTTTTATTCTAGCGGTTTGGCGTCGCATTGACAGAGGCATTGCGTAGAGAATGGCGTATTGGGGTGGAGAAGGGGCCGGTTGAGTGCGGTGTTCAAGGGTGAGGGAATGTCAAGAAAGGGTAAAGTGGAAGCTTGGAGATATGAGATTACGTCATTTACAGTAGGGCCGTCTCAAGTAAAGCCCTTTCTCAAGTTAAGCCCTTCTGATCGCTACCGCTCGAATCAGGAGTGACACATGCACTCATATCACTACAGTACACTATTTTTCAAATGCAGCTCCGACTGTGCATGTTTTTGTTAAATGCTGCAAGTACTGTAGCAGTCTCCAACGTGTTCTCGCGAGCAAAGGTGCGCCTTCTTGAGTCCGGATTTCTCTTTCACGACTCGTGACTGGAGCGCTCTCTCGTACCTTTGGTACAGCGGTACCTCATGGATCAAGAGGTAAGATAAAGCGCTATGAGTTCGCGATCGGACATTTCCGGCGCCTGACAGCTTCATGAATCAACCTTTCAAGGAAGAGACAATTTCTTGTAAATGTTTCAAAACTAACGGAAGATACATATTTGGGACCTCCACCGTATCGTAGGAGAAGAACAAGAACCACGGAGAAGGAAACCCGTATACTAAGATACACCAGGACCCGTTTCTCGTCGGGTATCAACTGTTCCTATCATCACAAAGTGAATATTGCAAGCGAGAAGAACTATTAGTTTGATACCAATTTTAGAAGTATCGCTACTAGTACAAACTATGGTTTAGAATGGCCAATACACCGTGGACTAGCCTCTGTGATGCGCCCTATCTTGTCATGAGATCCCAAGGATATGTTCAATTGCGCTTAACCTCAATGGCAAATTCCGATCGAATTATGCTTTGTGTGACACTTGCCAACAACGGGCAGAATTCATGATATGGGTAGGAAAAGAAGTTTTTAGAGAGCAACGACAAATGCTAAGGATATTTGTTTTTCAAGCTGGCTATATCGATTTTGTTGAACATGATGATGATGTTGATGGTCACGACGCCTTTATTTCAAAAGGGTATATGGAAGGAGCATAAAGGGGTTCCTTTTATCCCAGTAATGATTTGTTTTGCGTTCGAACTCCTTGCGTAGAGGCAGAAAGCTACCCCTTGGTACCGTATACCCATGTTTACTTCTTTCGTTCAAGAGTTCAGTTAGATCAGGTCTGAGAAGGTTTAAGTGATTCACTACTGCGAGGATGCCGATCTCCAAACGGCAACTACGAAGGTGTCTATTCAAAATGGGAATACAGTTATGCAGTTGCAGTTAATAGTCAGTGGTCCTTTTACTCTTAAGTATCATTGGGCTCAGATTCCGATGCGGTTTCGGAAGATTTTCCTGTTGGTTTTGGGTGACCAGGGTTTCCCGACTTCTCTTCCGCACTCATGTTTCCAGCGTCTGCGCGGTCATTGAGCGGCGCGTTCTCAACACCTGGATCTCCAAAGCCACCAGTCCCGGCAGTTCTTGATTGCATCATCGAGGCCATGAAAGCCCATGGGTTCGAGCCAGAATCTGGTTGTTCAGCGGCAGCACCCTCAGCATCTTTCTTGTGTATTGCCTGGAAAGCTTGCATTGCTTGCATCATGCCAAACATCGACTGCATACTTGCCATCACCTGTTGAGTATTCTGTGGTAAGCCTGTTGAAGATTTCCCTTGAGCAGCCGTCAGTACTGTCCGCATGGCACTCAAAGGGCTTTCACTTGATTGTGACCGTGCGGAGTTCGGAGGACCAGCATTTCTTGAATCGGTGTCTCGAGAGCGGGACTTTGTGCTGCCAGCTGCCTTTGAATGTGTTTCAACTTTTGCCGATAGCGTTGAACCAACATCTTGTTCCTTGGTGCACTTTGCTTGAGCATCCTTGTCTGTTGCTTCGGTTGTTGGGTTCGTTCGAGCTGGGGGCAGGGGGGGCGGTGGCGGGGGCATCATAATTTGTGGCATCATCGAAAACGCATTTGCGAACGCTTGCATAGCGGGGTTGCCCATCATGGCCATGAGCGAACTGGAACTTGGTGGAAGAGCCGAACGGGTGGCTGGTTCTTGTTTTGGCGGAAGCGGTGGCGGAGGTGGTGGCTTTGAGACATCCGCTTCTAGCGGTTTCGAAGGTAGTTCTCCGAATCCTGGTGGTAGCGGTGGTGGAACAAGCAATTCCGGGTCACACTTCGCCTTATTCTCCGGCTCTGGTTCCTTATCTTTCAATGAACCGGGTGCATTCGGCTGCACAGATTCTTCTCGCTTCTCGGCTTTTGACACCTTTGAACCTCCTTGACTGGGACGCGCGCCCAGGCCTTCCGAAAGTACCTCCTTTCCTGCGCTCTTTTCTTCTGACTTGTACCATGACGGAATTACCGCAGCGTGTTCGCGATTCAGTTCTTTGTATACTTTCCGCAGTGTGACCTCTGTTAGGTTTGTTGCCCTGCATATCTCGGTTTGGGTTTTGCGAACTCCATCCATCTGACAGGCGAGATATATAGCAGCTGCCGATATTGAAACTGGATTCCGTCGCGAGCATATATTGTTGCGCATTGCATTCTCGGCAATGCCTATAGCTAGTCTCTGAGTTCTTCCAGAGAGGTCCAAGCGCCGACAAAACAAAGGCATGTGTGCAGTGACAGATGAACTGCTCTCGGGCCGCTGCTTCCGTAGTGCAATTCTTACAACCTTCAGGTAGCGCGTAACTTCATTCACATCTAGATTAGCTGCGGATGAGATTTCTTCCAATGATAAGTGTCTCGGAGGTATGGCCCACGATTCAAGTTCTTTCTCATCGATAGGATTTGCCCTTGAGTCTTTCTCTGTCGCCTCAGACTCCATGGGTTCTTCTTTCATAGTTCCATTGCCAGCCTGTGTCTTGTCGTTATCTGCGCCGGCATCAGTCATGTCTTCGTACCCCGGGTTTCCTGGTTCATCATCCTTGTCCAAGGAAAGCGCAAGTGAGACCTTCTCTTCTGTTATCGTTTCCCCCAATAGAATGTCTGAGTTTCTATCTTGCATCTCATCGAAGTCTCCGTTCTCGAGCTTTGTGTCAAGGTTATTCCTGGCATGTGCTATTGATTCTGCCTCTGGCCCACTTGGTTCCAAAGACTCTTGTGGTGCTTTCCGATCGTTTCTCTTTTGCCACATCTCGTATTCGAACCAGCGCCTTTCCGCAGCAGCAACAAAGGCAGCAGTTGCCAGACACTCAACGTTTCGGTTACGTAAACTAGTATTACTAGCTGTATGCCGAAAGATACGCACGGCTAAGTTGATAGTTTCTTTGTCTACGCCAAGTATACTGGCCAGCTCCACGATCTCAAAGTATGCTACAAGCGTATGTCGTGCATCACCGCCAGACTTATTACGTTCAGTCCCATCAGAAGCTTCTTCCTTCTTTGGGGGTACCCCGCCAGGAGCTCGTCCGTTGTAACCGATGTACCCAGAAAACAATGCGTCACCAATCAAGCGCTCCATTTCAGAGAGAGCGCCACTGAAGGTACGAGCAGAAGTGGCGAAAACCGGTTCACGAAGTGGTGACAGCATTCGAAAGACGGAGATAAACCCGGGCGTGCAATACGGATCAGCCGGAATATCCTTTTGGTTTCCAAAATCGCATCAGAACATGACGCAGTGTTGCAAATGGGTTGATAGTTAGATACCCTTAGTGTGGATACAAGAGGCGTGCTGATTTAACGTACATCGACAATATTTGCGTGCATGGAATCTGGCGCAACTACACAATGCGCCTCTTCAGTCTGGGTGACGACATGATACTCGGCGAGGTCTCCAATTCCTCGCTCCTCCAAAGTAAGCTTGCATCGTGAACATTGAGTAGTGCGGTTCACGGATCTGTCAAGTCGCAAATGCAGAACGTTTTCAAGACGCTTGTTAGCACTGCTGTTTGCAGCGGGCGTTTTACGGCGCAGGAGGTAGGTTGGCGTCGAGGTTGATGATACAACTTACACCCTTCTGAGATTGGTGTTATGACAGTTGGGGCAAGTCTTTCGCGACCCTAGCATGTCATGAAAGCACCAACGTTTTGTTTCACATGAATTTCAAACAGGGGGATCAAGGACGTGGAGTCAGTGACAGGCCCTGGAGAGTGCTGCTCTTGAATGGTGGAAGCACGGAAAATAAAGAAGGATAGTGCAGAGCAGCGGAACAGAACTCCGGGTAATCTTATAGCGAACGTCGTTGAACGGCGCGAAGCGAAAGAACGTCGAGGCATGACCTGCCAACGACATAAATGTTTGGAGCTGGCTCTGGGAAGCTACCCTGGTCCTAGTAGTGCTGTGTAGTACAACGTCCACGAAAACCAGCCTAAAATACAAAAATAAACGAAGACACATGTTGTAGTACAACAGTTGTATGCATACCTCCACTTGCTTCTGCAAACGAGAAGGCCAACACTCAAACTTGACCAATCATGTGCCACTATCACTCCTTACCGTCCCTGGAGTCAGCCGTGTAGAGTTAGATTGCTACGGTGCAAGGCCATGACTGTCTATCCGGTGGTGACGGCCTGGTTGTATCAAAGGTAAGGGTTAGACGAACAGCCTAGGTGAAGCTGTGGGTACTGGAGGGTTATGGAGTGCACCCGTATACCCAGGCCTAGCCTAGTATCATTGGGCAAGGGATTTTCGGACTATGAAACCCAGAACAAGAATGCGCAGGTTTAAGAAACGATCATGGTGTCAGATAAAAGAAGGCTATCACACTAGCTAGTATCTACTCCATACATATGCTTTATGCTAGGTCCTGGATATGGACTTGCAGCATACACATTTCAATTTCTTTCAGCCTTTAAACCTCGGTATGTATATGGTCAATATTGCCTGTTCAAGTGTTTTTAATCTCTGCAGATGGACCTTGAACAGACTGACGGATACCGTGGCACCAATCTCTAGGAGGGAAGCTGTCTTGCTCGAAGAATATGTAACTGAGGGGCATGCTTGTAGAGGAATAAGGAAAGCTTGAAACTATGTCCCCCAGAGAACTTGAGAAACTCGAGACATATGTCAGCCAGTGGATCATAATCGAAAAAGAGGACTGAGTTTAGGAACAGGTGGGACAAGTACACGTCAAAGCGTTCTCCTCTATTTCTATCCTGAACGCGCTTTCTCGAAAGGTGGCTACTTGGTTAGATTCTCAAATTTGGCTTCCAAACCTCCCGGATTTACTTCTACGAGAGTAGCTTGAAACGCCAATCTCCAATAGATTAAGGCTGGTTTCCGCAGCAGCAATCGGTGTTCCGTTTAGCTTAACGACAGCCAGTATCTCCATTTGTATGAAGCCCGAACGTGCAGATTCAGCTTGCCTCACGGACACCTATAGGTTGGAAGCATTCCGCTTTTGTAGACTCAGAGAACCAAGCTCTGCATAAATATGTGGCTTCGTACTTGTAGCACGAACGAAGCAACGCGATCATGCCCGTTCGCGACTGTAATGAAGAAGGATGGGAGGAGTCACGAACATAAGTCAATTGTAGATGAACTGCAAACGTTGATGGGATTTGTGCGGTTCAAATACGATCGGTACGGAATGAGAACGATTCAGCAACAAGCAGGTTGCCCGTCCCCTCTCTGCCTCTTCGGGGCGGATGTTGATTGTATTCGCTCCACTGTGTCTCTGGAGCTATGAACAAGATGCACGGTCCCGACAGAGTAGGTCGTTCTTGTTGAACTAACGATAGCGCAGCCAGTATCTATGCTAAATTGAACCGACGCTGTTTGCATCTGTTTCGGTATGGTGCCCCAGTGTAGCGAGCGAGCTGTGAACCGCAAACAGCATAAAGTGAGGAAGAGGTACTCTTGAACTCGAACGTTCTTTTCAGCAGTCTGGAATCCAGACTCCGGATCGACTCGATACAACCCCTCGCAAAAAGCTGCTGCGAAAGAATATGAACGGTTGTGAAACCTACTGATAGCAGACACATCAGGTTATTGCAAATGAACGCGCTCAGTGCCGGCTCGAACGGCCTAGAGAGCATATTGGCGATTGTGAGCATCGCATGAGCGCCCAAGCGAACGGGCAAAAAAAAGAGAGCACATAGGCCCAGCGACTGGCCGAGTAAACCAAGGGAGAAGCTCAGAGAATGAGCAAGACGAGCCCCAGCATTGTGCTGATCAGCTTCTTCGTGCAACAGGCCTCAGTAGCAACAACTCACGACAAGAATGTGCGACTTGCCCGATCGCACTTCCACAACGGTACCGTTCTTATATACAGACACCTTCCCGAAACCATTTAGAGTTATTTCTCTTTGTCGAGTTATGCTCACGCTCTTGTGATAAACTGTGCATCATCACATGCTGCCCCTGAGAAGGTACGGGTTAGCGATTAACCCCTTTGGTACTGCCACGTGTTCACAACAGCAACGCAATCTGCTTAGCGCTCCTAGTTTGCATTTGCCTATGTTTCAAAATCTCACACTCAAGACAACTCATGTGAAGTTCAGATTCTGAACATGTTTCGCCCCGAACTTGTTTCGCTTCTATCTTCGACTCTTTGGGGTTAAAGGATTCGTCGCTCTGTCCGCACATGGATACCAACGCCACCTCCGCTACCTCCGACAAACCCGAAAAGACTATCGCAATCATTGGCGCGGGAATAATTGGAGCATCGATCGCATACAACTTGTCATTACACGATCGTCGCACAACAATCTTCGAACAATGTGCTCCTGCATGCGCAGCTTCCGGTAAGAGCGGTGGATTCCTCGCAAAAGACTGGTGCGACTCTTCAGAGCAGAAGCATTTAGCCCGACCATCGTTTGACATTCATCGTAACTATGCGAAAGAATTGAACTGCGACATTGGATACAGACCAATCGAATCTTATTCGGTATCGCTCACCAGCTGCCCATCTCGCATCGTACGCGGAGCACGACGACCTGCTCCACTGGCTTGGCTTGATGGTACAGCAACTGTACTGAATGGTGCGCATCGTATTGGGACGCAAACTACAAATGCTCAGGTTTTACCGAAGCGGCTCACCGAGGCACTACTCCAACGCGCCGAAGAACGAGTGGGCTCTTCAGTCGTCGTGGCACGCGTAACAGACGTCCAGCGCACGCCAGAACGGGATGGGTGGCAGGTTCACTCGACGAACAAAAATGGCACCGATCAAATTGACACATTTGACATTGTAGTTCTTGCAATGGGTCCATGGACCATAAAAGCAAAGCAGTGGTTTCCGAATCTACCGGCCATCATGGCGCATAAAGCAGCCAGCGTAGTCATCAAAGCAAAAGTTCCGCCATCCGTGCTTTTCACCGAGTACGTGAACATTCGTGGCGAAGCACGCAGTCCAGAAGCGTACCCTCGTGTTGACGAAGTATATTTATGTCAATCTGCAATCGCAGAAGATCTAGCCGATGATCCGGACCACATTCACCCTTCGCCGCAAGATGTGCGCGACCTAATCGCCTTTGGAGAGGGGCTGTCCTCCGATATTGGGTCAGCCGCAAAAAAAGCGAGGAACGTTAAGACACAAGCATGTAATCTACCTATCAGCCCAGATGGACTGCCTGTCATTGGTGCAGTAAGCGGGACGGACAAGTCAGTTTTCGTGGCGACGGGTCATTCTTGTTGGGGCATTCTGAACAGCGCTGCGACTGGAAAAGCCGTAGCGGAGCTAATCGTGCGCGGCAGGAGCACCGTGAACGTGCGAGCATTCGATCCTGCTCGCTTTGGGGAATGAAAAGTGATCGTGCTCTCCAGTAAGAGTGTGGGAACGTTGCATCCGCATAAAACTCTGTTTCTACGTTCTTCGAGAAAGCACAAACATAAGGGCACTGAAGGTGTTTCATGAGTAGGGCTATCATTGAAGATTGCTACGTGCGGAAAGCGGATTTGAAGCGCCAGAACGCTACAGCGAGGGATAAAGACGCCCTTGAGGCTCACAGCGCGAATAAGGGCAACACGCCAAATTGTTGCAGGGGTGCTGGAACATGCTTTGGGTGTTCAGATGCATAGCATGTGGAAGGACACGGCGAAGTGGTTTACGTGATGTGTGGAACAATACGGCGGCAATGATGATGGTTGGAATTGGTGACAGCTCTGCGCCGTTGGCAAGAAGTATCAAGGCGATGTAAAGCGGTGACTGCTGAAGGTGCAGGTGGCGACATGCCTGTGCAGCGTGCATGGTAGCGCTTCTATGGCTGTCGAGCCCCTTGGATGTGGCAGAAGAGGTGGGCCAGAGCTGTGATACACACTGGTACTGCAAGGGTAGGTTTGCAATGGTGGTGAAGTGCGCTGTCGGTGTGTGGCGGGTGGTGGAGGACGACGGTGCAGCAAAGTGTGACGCAACAGGTGGCTGTCCCGCATGCATTACTGCGTAGGACGTAAAGATTAGAGTGGTTGGTTGGTTGGTAGTGCGAAGGCGCCTAATACGCAAAGGGGCGTTGGTGGCGAGGTACTGCGCACCTGAGCAATTATACGCTTTTGCACGCGATTGCGTGAAGCAGGATTAGATGTTGCTGCAATGACGGTGTGACAGTTGACGTGGAAGAGAAGATGCGGGGTGGAAGGCGATGAGGAAAGACGGAAAACGCGCACTCTGTTAGCATTGCTAGAAGTGTGCAACACAGTTAACAGCTGTTTGGGTAGGGACTGAATGTATAGCGGTATGTAAGGTTTGACGAGATGCAAAAGCTAATCCTTCCTTGCACGCTTGCGTCGTACAGGCTCCGATTTGTATCGAATGCCCTTACCCTTGTACGGTTCTGGCGGGCGGTACGAACGGATGGTAGCGGCCAGTTGGTGCACTTTTGGGCGGTTTATACCCGCGACTTGGACAAGTTGCGGACTGATGACGTTGATAAAGACATGTGGATGGTGCAAAGGTAACTCAATAACATGCGACAAACCCAATCTCAAGAGCAGTTGATTACGTTCTGGAAGCGCCTCAGCTCGATAGCCAACACCATGCAATTCCAGGTTGACGGCAAAACCGTCGGTAACTCCACTGGCGAGGTTTTTGGTTACACTCAATGCATTGCCCACGCCCCAATAGTTGATACGCGGAATAAGCTGCTCTTCTGGAAGCGCGACGGATCGAACGATTTGAAAGTTTGCTGGATGGATGGTGGAGGCTGTGTGTCCTAGAGGACCGGCGGCAAAGGCGGTGGTCTTCTGGCATGAGTCGGGGGGGTAGAAGAACAGGGCGACGCCCGGCTCGGTGGGGACGCGAAGTTGCTTTGTGGGCGCGGTGATTCTGGTGGCGAACGGACTGGCGCGGACGTAGCGACCGAGATACTTGTAGAACTGCTTGAGCGAGATGATGGGCAGCATGCGCGCGGCCATGGCGGAGGGGCTGCGAATGGACGAATGGACGATCGGACGAAGGGGGTGGGGGCGGAGGGTCGGGCGATGGCACACAGGGGGGGGGGGGGGGGGGGGGGTGCAGTGGGGCACGTGCGGCGTGAGGGAATGGCGACGGGCAAGTAATTACGCAGGGGGGGTTGTAGTTAGCGGGCGGAATGGATTGGGGCGGCAAGCGTGACGGGTGAGTGGAAGCTGCGCGACGCAAGGCTCCACGGGCTGCGCGACTGCACGGCGCCGGGTGGCGCTGGATAGCCGAAAAAGAAAAGTGACATGGCGCGCCTGGTGGCGCACCACCAACACGAGCGGAGCGCCTCCGCGCCTCCGCGCCTCCGCGCCCATGCTGCCGCCGCGGGCACGGCGGCGCGCCTCGCTGCAAACGTGGTGCAAGCGGCGTCGGCGCTTTCGCGCCGTCCTCGCCGCCACGCGCGCAACCGCCCAACAGCAGCGCACGGCCAACAATCCTCCACCGCGCGCCCATGCGCTCGCCACACAAACACGTCACAGCCACCAAACCGCGCCCAAAATATCTCTCCCGAGAAAAACTGCAACCAAACAGCACAACGCCCGCCCTCCGTCACCCATCACGCCCCCCCCCAATTAACACTCCACTACCGCGGCGCCCGCTGCAGCCTCCACTGGCGCCGCGCGCAGCGCCCGTCGCGCTGTCAGCGTGCGCCGTGCCATATCACCGCACATCTCGCCGCTCGCCTACGTACCCATATCTCGCCCGCTGGGATGCTCCTCCCCCCCCCCCGCCGGCCGCTCGCTGCCTTCTGTACCCCCGTTTGTACACACCCCCCCCCCCCCCCTTCTCTCCACAACTCGGCTCTACCACTTGCTTTCCCCTTCCCCTCCCACCCCCAACTCCCGTCTTAACTTTCACACCTCCCGCTACACCGCGCTTATTCCCCCGGTTCTCCTGTATGAAACACTTGTCCGCGCCCCCACACTATCTAACGCAATGGCGTTTCTTTCGGGTGTGTCAAGTGCTCGTGCCGTTTGCAAACCTTATTCGTCCCGCCTAACCACCAACCCCACCACCGGTCGTCTCGTCCGTCGTCGAGGACGCGGCGTGCTTGTTCGATGTCGAGGTTTCGTGTGGTCAAAACAAGACCTCGATCACCTCAACGAGCTGTCCAAAATGCCCCGTCATCAACTCGTTCCAGACGTCTTGGAACAGACCCAATACCAATCGCATTCAACCCTTCCGTCGCGCGAATCCTCGCCCGACCCGCAGCTGGACCCCACCGACTCACAACAACTGCACCAGCAACACCATCACCAAACACCGCCCGAACCTATCGAATCGGAGCCCCCGCCGCAAGTCGTACCTTCTGCGGCTCACATTGTTCCTCATCCCATCGCCCAGCCATACCACCATTCTCATCGTTGTGAGCAGCAGCAGCAACACCACCAACCTCAACCTTTCAACCTGCCTCCGATCCACACACCCCCGCCAACGCCCACCACCCCACACAACTCTCCCTCTTCAACACAACCTAATCCCACAGCTGTCACCGCCATCGCCTCAAATTTCATCCACCTCACTCTTTGAAATCGTTTCTTTCAACAAAAAGTACTCACAAACCCTGCTTTCAACCCTCTTCTTTCATCATCGCGTCGCACTCTTTGCGACACTCGCCTCACAAATCGCCACGTTTTGGTGTGCACTCCTCACAACAGCAGTCACAGCTGCTTTTTTTTTTTTGGCTTTTGATGATGAAAGCGTTGTGGTACCTTTGGTATTCTACCGCTTTGTGTGCTGTCGTTTGTTAAGCTGTTAGCTGCATAGAGAACGCTTCTCTTTAATCGTTCTAACAGAGCACTTGTGTTTGTAAAATAGCGTCTGTTTCATCACACGTGATAAACGGTTACTGCTCGTGCGTCGTTTGTCACGGTGAATGCATATCCCACGCCGCACCGCGCCGCCTTTTTTTTTTCTTGGCTTTAATTATTTATTTATTTCACCTCCTTTCCGATCTGAGCTTTCATCTGCAAACAGATTCGCAATCTCGCCGATAACCCTTAACTCCACCCAACGCTCAAACAGATGCCGCTCGGCCGCGTTCATACAATGGTATATGATACTTGGAGTCGCTGTTTCTTCTGCGCTCCTGTCCTATCACCATTCGGCACTCTCTCGTAAGCATACATGCCGACCGACCATCTCCACCCGTCTCTTCCCACTCGTGATCGGCCCATTGCGCCACCCTCTACAAACAGGCGCTGTTGAGAAGCACCATGGTGGCGGAAGTGCATGCACCATGCTCGATCGCTGCTGTGCCCGTTGATCTCGCCAGTATCTGCTCTTTGGTATTAGCTGTCATTTCTTATCGTTTGTAAAGCTTCCAATCTGTGCTGCAATACAGTATAGTCTACTGGAGAGCGCTTTCGGCCTTTACGAAAGGTTTTTTTCCATATCTCGCATCTCCTCCACGGTCAGCTCTGGAATTGGCTCGGGATTTAGTAGTGCCATTGAACGAGCCGTCTTCACTGCACGCGCCAGTTTGCGTTGTGACTTTGCGCATAGTCCTGACTTTCTGCGCGGTAGGATCTTGAGATTATCCGACAGATACGCCTTCATGCTTTCCACCGCTCGAAAGTCTACAACGCTTCTTCCGCGATCATCTTTGAGAGCGCATTCCGACTTGTTCATCTTTCGCTTCGCCATATAATTCATTGCTGCTGACGGGGCGTGCGACGGCACTTTTTGACCCAGCACGGCTTGTCGCTGTAGCTTTGTGTAGCTTCGCGTATCCATTGTTCGTTCGTCTACGGCAGACCAGTCCTCTTGCGTTGATTGCTCTTCCAACAGTTCGTGCGTTTCGCCACTTTGAAGCGCTTCCCAGAGGTTGTACGTAGATACTACCCGACTTTCGGCGGCAACTTCGGGTGGAACTTCTTTTCGAAACTGTTCGAGTACTTCTTTAGGTATTTGAGGTAGCTTTCGAGTTTGGAACTGTAGGTTGTTTGTTCAATTGCATCGTGCAGTCGGTGGTTAGCAAGGCGATTTGCGTCTCTAGAGCTAGTAGCGTTTTGGCGTTTCTAGAGTGTAGTATGCTTGTGTTTGAAAACGTACGGATCGGGGGTCAATCAGCGGGTTTGACTCGGGATCAACGTCCTCAAGTCCTTTTTCAATTGCTTCAACATGCTCTTTAAGGAGCCCATACGTTACGCGCATGCGTGCCACTTCCAAAGGTGACAGATCACTGCAACGTAGACAATATCAAAACAGCTTTCCCGTTAGCAGGCTTGCCAGTCTTGTTGCGCAGGAAGAGCGGCGGCCTTGCTCTCCGTAATAAGCACCTATGCCATAGGTAGTCCATAGCGATCTATTTCTCCTGGATCACCGTAAAACTCTCAGTTTCAGACGTACCTTATGTTCTCTTCACTGAAAAAGCCATCGCTTTTGTCCGCGTTAGCTCTTTCTTTTCTTTCGTTGAGCTCTGATCCTGGTTCGTTGTTGTCGGTTGCAAGTGCTCTAAAGGGGAGGAAACCTTTTGTCGCTTTCGTTGAACCTAATGTATGACGCGCAAATCGGAGAAGGCTCATTCCCAAGGACATTGTTTTTCAGCAAAAGCGTCTGTTCACTGATGGCTCGCGTTAACGCTTTTTCAGAGGAGATCTGTAGCCCGAGGAAGTCAGCGATTTGCCGTCGTAGGTGTAGATACGTGGCTATGTGTAAGGAAAAAAAGATGACTGTTTCTTTAAAATCCATTTCTTCGCTATTTATTTGCACCTTCAAAACACCTTCTTAAAGGAGTCTCTCAACTCCAATCCCTAGAGCATGAGCATGCTGCCGACTCAACAGCATGCTCCAAGAATCAGTGTTGCTGAGGAAGCAGAACAAACGAAGGAGCATTGCTTGGCGGACTAGCGTCGATGAGTCCATCACCATTGTAATTCTCCAACGACCCTCAGCATCCATGGATGCGCTACGTACGTACCGACCACAAATGCCACTACCCCAAAGTACCCAAACCCAAATTCGTTCAATCTCAGCTCTTGCTTTCCGTCGATAATTGACGCAAAAGGGAGAATGGATGTTCGTTCAGAGTATCGCGTCCACTCCTGTCCATATCGATCCCGCAGTCTTCTGTCCCCATTCCATGCACCGACAAGATGCTGCGCAATAAGAGTGAGACAAGCCACAAGGGTGAAGCTCGTTCCCATCCATGCACCGTGAGCCAGACACCATAAGACCTGACCTGTTAGCTGAGGATGTCGTGTTATTCGAATTATGCCCGTCTCATATATTCGGAATGATGGTTTCTTTACAGCGGCTACTTCAAGTAGATTGAAAGTCGCTGGATACAAGAAAAGAAAAGACACAAACGTAATCACATAGCAAAGTTCGTGCATGTATGGTACTCCTTGTAGAAGCCACAATTGTCTTCCATCATACCTGTGAGCGATGAAGAACCCAATGAGTGCTACGGCAGAAGGCAGTGACGCTAGCGCAAAACCAACTCGATAAAGTCTCTCGCCTGTGAACTTGGTTAACCATGGGCGCAGAGATGCCAGACCAGAATGAAGTAAAGCAAATAGCGCATTGTACACGACCATGAAGTAGTGTGAAGAGTACCTACCAAGATGCTCATTCAGCGATCCGTGAGTCGTTGTAGCATCAAGGTACGCAAGAGCAGTTGGCACGAGCAATGCTGAGAGCCACGTTAGAACGCCAAGTCGCAATGATGTTATTGAAGATTGGGGAAGCGAACTTTTCTGAGACTCTGATGCACCTCGGACAGAGCGTTTTATTGAAAGCCGGATCTTCGCAACCGCTGGTCTCGAAAGCTGTCCCAGCTTGCCTCTTTCGCCCTTTGTAGTTGATGTTCCACACAGGTATTGCCTTCTAGCCACATCGCGCAATGGATTTCTTGATACTGAGTAAGACGAGGAAATGAAGGCTCCCCGGTTTTCTGCAAGATAGCTCATAGCGATTCAGAACTGACAAAGAGGCAGCTGTATTACTAAAGCCGTGCTGTCGGAAGAAAGAATGACCGCACCTTCACGCGTTCGAGTGAGCAGTACATATGAATATGGCTCATACACCCCCAAAATCCAGATATTGTGACGATTGGTATCCTTTTACCGCCACACGTACCCCTTCTCCTTTGCTTAGAAACACGAGTCAACTCGTTTGCAGAATGTCTTCGGAACAGGTACGAGAGAGCAGGGTGCGGCAGAGCTGAGGGGGATGGAAGAGTGCGGAGATATATAATTTCACGTTCTAAAGGGTTAGCAGTCCACCGGAGATAGATCTGCTCGTAGCCACTGCCGCACATGAACAGGTGCAGGCAAATCATAAAAAACTCGCTCGTTTGAAACCAACTTTTTACAAATACACAGTCTGCCTACTTTGGCGTCCGAACCGCTTGCTCCGCTCCTCTGTCTCCGTTGCGCGGTTTCTTCTCAGGTCCGCAGAGCAAGTTCGTTCTATGCACGTCACAGGTCTCAGAGAATGCACGCAACGAGTGACCAAACGAGTGTTTCTGAGAGCGCTCTAACATTCTTGCACGCGCAGATCGTGGACTATCATCTGCGCGGTCATGGCGGCCACTGCTTGGATCCCCCAGAGTCTCCACCAGAAGTCGCCGCTCATCATTCAGCTCCTTCAACAATGCCGCAAGATGCAACGGCATCCGAGAACCAGGATCTGGCTATACTAGCGGCGAAGCGAAAACGACTAGATGCTTTGGGAAATCAAGTTGGAACTCGGCTTGTGGAGCGTTTAGCATTACACAGAAGCCGACTCGAAAACCACTTGGATATGGTCAAGTTCATTTGCAAAGATTTCTGGGAAGCAGTTTTCAACAAGCATATCGATGTTTTGCGAACAAATCATCGCGGCCTCTACGTGTTGACGGATAACGAATTTAGATGGCTGTCATCGGTTAGTCCGACCCCGCAGCACTCTGGATTACCTGAAGACTTCGTCGTGTTCCCATGCGGACTGATATGCGGTGCGCTGACAACGTTAGGGCTTCCTTGTAGAGTGACTGCAGAACTGGTTCCTGTGCAATCAGCGTACAAGTGCTCTTTTAATGTTCAGATGATACAAAACTGAAGCCTGTTATTGATTATGATTATCAAATAAGCGTATCAAACGCATGAGCTCGTCAAAACCCGTACTTCGATTGTGCCAATATGGTTGCAGCCTGCTCAACATCTCCATTACAAGATGAAAGTGCAGCCACTGCCTCGTGCCTCGAGAAACCCATTTCTGTCAATCGGTTCACTTTGCCTTCATCCGCCGTTTGCGGCGGTGCTGCTGCTGCGTTTGCCCCCGCCGAAGCAGAAGCATTGGGAGGTGGGGTTGGCGAGGGTACTGACGATACTGTGGGGGTGATATTGGGGGGTTGGACTGATGGCTGTCCTGGCTGATTCTGGCGCATATGTCTGGGTACATCCTTTTCCGCAAGAAAAGGAACCTCGGCCGAACCTATACGGAGGCAGTTGTGTTTGAGATCAATACATGCCTGATGTTTTCGCAACATGTCTAAACCTAGCAGCATATCGTAGCCTGAACTGATGGCATCCATTACGATGAACGAAACTTCGAAAATCTCACCACCAAGGGTGAGAAGCGCCATGTGAATTCGGCCGTGAATCTTTGCGGTTCCAACGCCTTGTGCAGTGCCCGCGAAACGCGTATCTAGCAAGCGTAGGATATTGCATCTTTCTGCACATGCTTTCGATATGATTGTCGCTTGGGCGCCACTATGGAATTGGTATGTTTCGATAAGGGTCAGATACGATAGCAATGCATAAGGGCTCGCTCGCAAAGTGTTGGTATGACGACAGAAACTCACCTGTCTACAAATGCGGTTATATCGGTTTGCGAATTTATCTTGCATTTCACGAAAAGCATAATAACGGAACCGAAAGATTCTGGGTTGTGCTCCATGGCGGCTTGCATATTGTCTTGGATGTTCTCTTGGCGTATTCTTTCCTCAATTGCTTTCTGTGCCTGTGCTGACATGGGATCCAACCGCTGGGAGGGTGATGGAGCGTTTGTTGGGTTCATTGTAGGTGCCATGTTGAGGAGATCATGAACAGCGGATTGATCACCGTTCATAATGCGTTGATGAAGTTGTGGGTTGACGCCTCGCAATGTGGACATGATATTAGGGTCACGGCGAATCATATCCAGAGTTGCTGTTGCACGCGATTGCATAGAAGGGGCGGGTGCGGAAGGCTTAACTTGAACCATGACTAAATCGCCGTCGGCCAGACTTGTGGATGAGATAACGGTCGATGGCTCTAAGGCGTTGCCGTAGTGGGTGAGCTGCTGTGACTGGGCTGGAATGGACAAAGCGGAGTGCGCATGCTGCACCAGACGATTAACAGTGTCGGTGGGTTGTACGGAAATGGTTGTTACGTTTCCGTTCACTCCGGAGACTAGGGTTATTTCCATTGCTGAAGAAGCAGTTGGGGAGGGTCGAAGAAGAAGTTGCACTGAAGGTGAGGAAGACGTGGTAATTGTCGTTCGGACCCGGCAGCACTCTGACGACGTTGGTGGTCGCGGTTGGAAGGCAGCAGCGGCTGTCTCGGTTCTCGCTGAGGATGACGATGTGCGCGGCACTGGTGCTTGTGAGCACTGCACTTCGCGGCAGATGGCTGTACGCAGTTCCAGCAAGGTGTAAGACACTGTAAGCCGGAAATCCGGACCGCGCGTTGCAACTTGCAAGGCGCTCCGCCGTCTGGCTCGCTCAAACGGGCGCCCTCCGGCCGCATTCGACGCAGCCGACGCAGCCGACAGACTTCTCGTAGTCCCCCTATGCGCCGCTCCATCCCGCCCCGCTCGCGGAATATGCGTACTGACGTGCCGCCGTCTCTGCCCCCGCGTGCCGCTCCCCTTCGCTCCGGTGTTTCTCGCGCTTCTTCCACCTCCTTGCGCGTGGTCATACCCTTCGTGCTGGTCGCGTCTGCGCTCGCTCTTGTGTCTTCCCACGTGCCGCAGTCTCTTTCTACTCACTTGCGCAGCATCATGAGCGCCACCACCGAGAAGCTGCCGCCCGATCAGGTGGCTGCGTTCAATAATCTGGGCTTTCGACTTCTCGCCGCTTTACATGAACCGGATGCGTTGCTCTCACCGTACTCCATTGCGGCAGCGTTGTCGCTGGTGGCAGTAGGCTCCACACCGTCTTCAGCAGTCCGATCTGAGTTTGAACAGTTGCTAGCATCGGGCGCTAACACCCCTATCGCTCCTGTAACAACAACTGATAAGTCGGTCACGCTTCGTTCAGCTTCGGCTGCCGTACTCACATCGCTGGTACTACCTACTTACAAGAGCACTGTCACGGCAGCGGGAGCAGAGCTTATCCAGCACCCTCAGTCTGTTGAACCCATCAATAGTTGGGTGTCGAAAGCAACAGATGGTAATATTCCAAGCCTTTTTGAACAGCTACCATCTCCATTGGTTGCCATAATTATTAATGCTGTTTTCTTCCAGGCCGCGTGGACTACTTCTTTCGATCCCGCCGAAACTCGATCGCAAAAGTTTAGTGGCGAAGAATCGGTGCGTATGATGCGCTTGAAGAAGCAACGATTTCCGTATGCTGAGTGTGCAACACCGGATGGCAAGGGCGTACAGATTGCTCAAATGCCTTACGGCGATGGTTCTCTTGTCGCCACATTTGTTCTTCCTTCAGAGAACAGCAGTCTGGATAATGTCATTAGTGCTCTTGGAGAGCAGGGCCAAACGCTGTGGGCTCAATGGACTGCAAAGCTCTCTACGACGAAGCTTGACGTGATGGCGATTCCGCGATTCAAACTCAAGTATGGTGTTAAGAGCATACGTGACGCGCTCAAAACATTCGGACTGAATAGCGCCTTTGAAGAAAATTATCAAAACCCACCTTACCAACTCATCACTGATGACAAGAGGGCGTATTTGAGCGATGTGCTTCATGCTGCAACGCTCGAAGTGACGGAAGAAGGCACTGTTGCGTCTGCTGTTACAGCGGCTGTTATTATGCTCCGCTCCATACCACGACCAAATCCAACTTTCATTGCAGAAAGACCGTTTCTTGTCGCGATCCAACAGAATTCTACGGGGGGAGTGCTGTTTATTGCTCGAGTGGATAACCCCGTTTCTCCTTGAAAACATGACAGGGGCATAACTGTGACGCCCACAGTCGGTGCAATCGTCATTTTGAGACAGGTGTGCAATATTGCACTGAGAGGTTGTACAAAGCTGATTGGGAGGGGCGTGGTTCCATCGTTGGGACCTGTGAATATGTTGGTTTCTGATAGAAGAGGATGCTAATATTAGTCATTGTAGATCAATCGTAGGGAGCATGATTATAACTCACCAAGTGTCGTTTTGTACTTTTTGTGAACACGAGACGTAAAGCAAACAGGTGCTAGAGGCTACATGCGTTCCGTCTGAGGGACATAAAATCACCTGCCTCGTAGGGCTTCAGAAAGCTGAGAAGTGCAAAAGCAAAACAAAACCATAACGGAACATCAGTACGCTTGACGTGCACGAGTGGGCAACAGGAACGGGGCGTTTTCGGATAGGTTGAGCAGAGAAGATAAAAGCATGCTGCGAAGGCAGACAACAAAGCAGTTACCCGAATGAAACATGACTTGAAGCTCATGTTGCATGAGGAGCGGCGAATGGTCTTGCTGACCATTCATAAATGATAGCACAGTTCAGGGCTTTGTGTGCCCTTCAGGTTAGCGGTCTAGCAGCTATCACTCTTTTCTTACGAAATGTATGCACAGCTCTTCTGCCTCATGCAGCACCGAAGCTCCTGTCTCTTGGACAGAGTTAGCGCTAACTCGCTAAACCGATATGCGTTTTACACATTTTTCATCAGTTGAATTGGTAAGAGGGCACGGTGACGATGACGTGCCATGTGCCGCAGAAGAAAAGGGGGCCCTGCCCCTCTCTTCTGATGCAGACGTTCTGAAGCAGTAAGTTCAACCTGACATCACCAACGTTTGAACAGTCAAAAGCAACAGAGCCTCCACTGTAGGCCAGCACCGATGGCAAGACAGAGGCTGTTCGCGAGAGACGCCTTGCGAAATGTTCAGAAGGGAAGCATCATGTCATCCAGCGGCCGCGTGCCGTTGGTAGCAATATTTCAAAATGTTTTTCTTCTGGAAACATGGCGTTCCAAGACTTGCAAACTTGTTCGTGTAAGCTGCTGATTTTCTTCATCGTTAAGAAGCCCCGCTGTTGATACTTTTATCGCCAGATCTCTCGTGCATTGGTCAGCCCACTTGCCGCGGACCAGTGCCAATTTGGCACATTGCTCGCTCTAATTGCAATTCTGTCCAAACCCCCTCGCTATCTACTGCGACACCTGGTCCCCGCGCATGGAACCATCCATTGTCACCTTCCTCTCCCTATCGCCAGCTACGAGCAGTACCCTCTGCCTCTCCGCTTCAGTGTCTCGCTCGCGGAGTTGAACATGCGAATGCTATTCTCACCGCTGTCCGCTTTCAACAGACACGAACGATCCCTTTCTCATACTAGAAGCTCCGCTTGATATGCAACTCGGACGGTAGCCCAGTCTAGGTCAACAAACGAGCTGCAGCATTACCAGGCGTACCCACTGAGAAGCCCTTGTCCTTTTGAGGAGCAATGCCACCAACAACAACAGAGCAAGGTGCAAACAATGTGGCATCGGCACTAGTTGCGCCACCAAACAGCCTTCCACCCTCAGCACCGACTCCATCGTGCACTTCAAATATCCCGAAAACTCAATCTCCGAGTCGTCGCACCTGGGTATCTAGTCAAGATGGTCCGCTTGGAAAACGCAGACGTGACTATTCGATACCTCAACACACTAGCGATGCTCCGAAGAAGAGGAAGACGCCCCAACACAAACAGGCTTGCACTGGTCGCAAGGAAGAGCCTAGCTTATCTTCGTTTTCCCATTTTGACCTAACTGGAAGGCCACTTGCTCCGGTCGCGCAGGAAGCTCTTCACCTTCAAAGCTCGAAACGAGGGAACGTAGCCGAGGAACAGTCTAAGAACGATAATCACGACGATAATCACCAGAGACTTAGACCATGTACAGACGAAACCAATAAGACGAAACTAACAGATTTACCTGACGACATCCTTACGAAGATTATCCACCATGCACTTCTAATGAACCCGAGGCGACCCGGGGAGATTTCCCGACGTGTGAGTCAACGTTTTCGTACAACCGGTCGTTCCATTGCAATGCTGTCAAGAAGGTTCAACATACTCCTACGGACAAGCATAACTTCATTGGAACTCCGGTCGCTTGCTCCTCATCCATGGCTCAAACCAATGCTGGTGTTTG
The DNA here is from genome assembly GCA_003194525.1 of Gracilariopsis chorda. Classification (NCBI taxonomy): domain Eukaryota; phylum Rhodophyta; class Florideophyceae; order Gracilariales; family Gracilariaceae; genus Gracilariopsis; species Gracilariopsis chorda. Next base: position 72,640 of record NBIV01000292.1, read on the forward strand.
CCAAGGACAGTCTTCAAGGACTCTCTCTCATTACTGAAGCTATTGAGCCTGCTTCGGATGTATGCCTCATGCTTGCGAGGACTGCGCCGCCGCTTCGTAAGTTGACTATAACGTCCCTCTATTGCGCACCGTTTGAACATGTTGTAGCCATGCTGCGGGCACTCCCGAATCTTCGAGAATGCGAAATACAGATTCCCCGTCCGGTTGACTTGGCAGCTATTGCTCACTCCTGCCAAAGTTTGGAATCCCTGTCCCTCGGGCCCGTGCGACACTATAGGGAAGTAGATGAAATTCGTCGCCAGATTGTGTCCGTGCTTGTTAGCCCAATCGGCAGGAGGCTAAAGAAGCTCAATTTACCATGGTGTTGTTCAACCACGGAAGCTTTCCAAGCAATTGAAAGGCGTTGCGTAAGACTGGAGCATTTTTCGGTTGAGTTTGGGGCAATGCACTGGATACGACACCGGGCGTACAAGTCGGCCTCTGAACTTCGGGTTGATCTTGAAGCTTATGCGAACGAACAAAGACAGCTTTTCAGGTATATGCTGAAAGCAGCTTCTGCCCACCAGCTTCAGTCTTTTAGTTTGTGCACACTTGATGTTATCCCTTCGTCTGACCTTGACCTTATTTTCAAATCCTTGCCCGGTCTGAAGGAGTTAAATATTAGCTTTGGGGGATCAGCAATGAACCCCCCTCGTTGCCCCGATGAGAGTTTCAAGCTTCTTATGACCTCAATGGGTCACAGCTTGACTAGCATCGACGTGGTTGGTCTTCGATTTACGGCACAGCAAGTACACAAACTCGCTCGATCGTGCCCAAAGTTGGATTCTCTACACGTATGGCTAGGCAGAGACGAGAGACCATCTACTAACGTTTTCAAGTCTTTTGGAAAGAGAATCAAACATCTGAGTTTGTTATGTGACTGGAACGAACCCATGTGTAAGGCAGTTGGTAGATACAACACCAACCTACAGTCACTGTTTCTTATCGCCAAACAACTTTCGTTGAACTCAGTACAGGCGCTTCTACAGGGAAAAGGATCCATGCTGAAAGAGTTTTCGCTTTTCATAAACAGGAAAGGTGGGCCTGATGATGGACACATTTGGAGCCTCGGAAATGGTGGCCAAGAGACAACAGCAACCGACAGATTTGAAACGAACGGCATTGTTCAAGGTACAGCTCGAATGGTAGCCAGGGATTGCGCGGCGAACCTGGAGAAACTGAATGTCAGTGCGGCTTCACGCAATGGGCGGTATTTTGTCGACTGCACTGACCTCGCTCGTGAGTTAGGGCGGAGAGCCCCGCATCTATGGCAAATATGCGACTCCGTTCTCAACGAATAAGTGCTTGTATGTTAAGGCAAACGAACATGCGAAGCAATGAATGAACATTAGAATATAGCTGTACGGCCTAAGAGCGAATGGTTTGAGTCATCTGATAGCATTATGCTTTCTCAAGACGTTAAGATTGTTGGTTTGTCGGAGATGCTTGACATGTACCGAGCGCCTGTAACGATTTGTACAGTGCGGCGCGCCGGGAAAGAGCAGTAAAACGAGTCCGAACATTGGAATCTCGAGCCACATCTTCTCGATGAACGCACTCATTCACGGGTTTGTCACGCGCAGGCTTCGGAGGACTCGAAGTTAGTCCTTCCCTATTTGTACTTTGTAACTTTGTGTAGAGCGCCGCTCGTCGAAATGGTGCTGCTTTGGGAGAGACTATTTCCGCCGGCTTAGCGCTGTTTTGAAGCTGGGCCTTGGTGTGAGGAGCAATCTGATCAGTGAACATTGAACGATAAATGGTTAATGAAAGGTTTCTCTCACGCTGGAGATCAATTCTGTTGGGGTCTTCCTCAACTGCTTTCGCGCTTTCGATGGAGTAGGGCTGGTGTGCTGTATCTGGATGAACTTTTCCGCTATGCGAATCTGTGATATGCTGACTTGTGGTATGCGAACTGGGATTTGCAGGACCAGGTGTGTCGTCGTGGTTCGGTCCGCCATTAGAAGGAGCTCTGGCACGCTTTGGAGTGGGTTGAACGGGCGCATCGGCTGGCGCTCTCTTCTCATTTCTAGGCCTAGGATTCGCCGCAGACAAGCCAAACAAAGAGAGCGTTGTCTGCAGAGCATGCTCTTTTGATCTGAAAGCAGACGGATTCTTCGGCATCTGTGTGGTTTGACGCGTCTTATCACGACGTGGAAGATCGTTATCGAGAGGAGCAGGTGACGGCTTTTGTGGAAGTTCTTCATCTACGAGTGAGAATCGAACATGGCTCCCCTTGGACATGTTGTGAAACGGCGGTTTTGACGGGCCATCACCTCCTTGATGATGTTGAGTTGAAACTGATTCCGTTTCAGTGTGAACGGAAGTTTGCTGCCATTCGTCGAGAAGGCAGTGTAAATAATACTGTTTGGCGCGTTCGACGCGAAGTGATGTACCGAACCACTTGACGTGGTTGAGCGAAGAAATGCATTTGGTCAAAGCAGCTTCATCAGCTTTGAGAGATACATGGGCGAATGTTGCACACGAGCTGCGTGAAAAATTGTCAATGGAACCGAAGCGTGAAAGCAGAGTTCGTAGCGAAGAATCGGTTATGTTGAGGTTTAGATTACCAACAAAGATGCGCGGGATGTCGCGCGGTGGAGCGTTGTGCAGCTCTGGCGTTTGCGAAGACATCATCATTGCGGAGCTGACCCATCGAACTGCTCGTGGATAGAGATCATACGCCTCGAAAGAGAGAAAGCCTTAGGTTGGGCTCAATAGTTGAATGGCAAATTTGAGAAGGCATTAAAATGGATTTTGAAGGAAGGGAAAAATGGTATTATGGATTTTGAGCAACAGTAGACGATCGCTAATTTTGCGCATCAAGACGTCTTTGGTCTATTTGATCTAAACGGTATCGCCGTTATGCATTGTCATTTTGACACAGGCCTTCTTGCTGACCACTTTGCTCTTGTTTCTCTTCCAAATCCTCCTTGACAGTGCTCACCTTTGCACGGTTATGACTTGTGCTGCAAGTCAGAGTATGGAATAGTACATAACGGTTGATGCCGCTGACATACGCAAGGATGTAAGAAAGCAATAAACAGGTCACAAAATCCGTTTATTGTATGTTCTGGTACCGTTGGTACACGATGTTTGCGTGTAATCTTAAAAGGTTTGATTGCTTTACTTGTTTGAATGGTCTCCCACAGATTCGCTTGATCCCACTTGAATGGTGGAATAGATAAAGACGCGAATTAATCGAGGAGCACTGCTTGTTCAATCCATTAATGAACGGTAGAATGTCTCCAGTGGACTCGTCAGATAAAAAGGTGGTGGGCTTGCAGCAATGGGTGTAGCGGAGAACAGAAGTAAATCGTAAGCTTCGCGGTGGTCAACAAACTCTGAGGTCTAGCAAGCTGCACGAAATTGTCGTTTTCCTAAGACAAGAGGGATGAGATGGGTAAAGTTTCAGGATGCTCCAAAAACAGTCCCGATATCCGGATGATCACGGAAGAAAAAGTGATCCAGCGACTCTGGCAGGACTTGAACCTGCAATCTCCGGATCCGTAGACCGATGCCTTATCCAATTTGGCCACAGAGCCGACGCTCTTGGTTGTGCTTGTCTGCTGGATGGGAAAATTTTAGGTACTTATAATCAGCAAGTAGTCGATATGCCTGTAGCACTCCGATCTTGTTTGTGCTCCCGGCGTTGGTGTGTCTTGACGGTTCCGGAGATACGACGCGCTATGCCCATCCTATCCCATAAACACACCACCAAAGGCCACTGCACAATGACCGCAGTTTCCTTCGTGCCCAATTCGCCGTTGCACCTCAGCCCACATGGCCCTCGCTCCCTTTCAGCTCACCGCCCCCGCCAAGCGACCCTCTCCCATCGTTATGTCCGCGCAACTTTGCCAGCCGACAAACAGCCCCTGTCAATCCCCGATGTCGTACAGTCTTCTTCCTCTATCGTACCTTCCACAGCTTTTTTCTTCGCTCTCATAGCCTCAACCTTGGGTGCCCTGGTCGGGGCCGGAGGCGGCGTTTTTCTCACCCCCCTCCTAGTCTCCCGTGGCGTATCGCAGCGTCAAGCACATGGCACAAGCATGTTGATGATAACAGCAGTTTCCATAGTCTCTTCCGTTAAATATTTTACCGCCTCCTCAGCAAATCTACCCGCCGCTGCCATGCTCGCGCTGCCAGCGCTTATCACGGCTCCAATCGGAGCCTCCTTCACCGCCTCCCTGAACATGCGCAATTTACGACGCTCCTTCGGTGCATTTTTGTTGCTTGTAGCAATCTCAATTCCGCTACTGCCGCGCATTTTGTCTACCGGCGTTTCCATTTCGTCATGGTGGCTTCTTCCGATCGGAACTTGCACGGGTTTCGTTTCCGGCTTGCTGGGAGTGGGTGGCGGTTCAATTAACGTACCGACTCTCGTACTTGCTGGCTTTTCTCAGCGTGTCGCGCAGGGTACTGCGCTACTAGCAATGATTTTGCCTACCATAAGAGCTTGTTTTACTCACATGCGTCTGCAGAACATATTGCTTGATTTGAGCATCCCGCTTGTGGGTGGCGCCTTGCTTGGTGGTGCAATAGGTGCTACCACTGCTGTTGTACTTCCAGAAACTACTTTGCGAATTGTGTGTTCCATCTTTCTGTTCTTTATCTCATTTCGCTTTTTGCGTTCATGACTGTGCCGTTGCATCTAGCGCGTGTTTTGCATTTCCGAGTGTCTCTGCTTCAATGCGGCGGCTTTGTTTGCAACGCACTCGTTCCATTCTATCACGCGAGGGTGCTCTCGAACTGCTTCTGCACAGCTCCGTAAACGTTCGTATTCTACCACTTCTTCGGGAGTAAGCAGTTCGAATGCGCCCGCTTTGATGTACAACACGCATACATAGACGGCCAGATCCGCTATCGATATGCTGTCACCCACCGCCCATGGCCCATCTCCAAACTGTTTCAGTCTTGAGTCGAGCCCGCCAAGATATCGCGGCACGCTGTTGATCAAGTATTTCTTAACATCATCAAAATAACTCTCGACATCCTTGTCCAGCGATTCTAATCCGTGAAAGAAGTCCAATATTGTGTCGATCACCTCATCAACGCGAAGAGCTGCAAGCTCTTCATTGGGGTATAAACCGGCCTGCTTTCCGACAAAACGAAGAATCGACGATGAATGAGAGTAGACCTCCCCGTCTACAGATAGTGTTGGGAGTGATCCGTATGGAAGCTCGTCTTCTATATTCGGCAACTCTGAGGGATGCAGTCGAATATCTTCAAAGGGAATTTCTCCGATTCTGAGAGCGAGCCGGATGGCTTCTGCATGTCCCTGTAAGTGCGGCGATAACTGTCAGTGTTAGAGATTGTTTATCTTGACGAATGGGCGTTTCTCAGACTTACCGGATAATCATAATAGGTGAGCTTGATGTTTGGCATTTCTACGAACAAGAATCAGTTTGAATCAGTTGGTGCGTTTATGTGCGATGGAACTGCGCGTCTTTCCGCAATGCAGTGTACTTGAAAGAGGCAGCTGTTGGCAGCAGTCTAGTCTTGCTTTGATTGGATGGTTTACTCGCAATTCAGTTGTGGGTGTGTACCTTAACGAGCGCTGTATAAGGAGGACTCGAGATGAAGAGGCGAGAGAACTTTTGCATGGATGTTTTGCAGCCACTGTCGCAGACGTTGACACGAGAGCTGGTGTCATGGCCCTGTATACTACTGGATACAGTGCGTGTGTGGGAGAATGGCCAATTCAAAGGGACAAAAGAGAACAAGACGAGTTACATCTTTACGTTAAATCAGGGGAACTGCTACGTGAGTTATAGCCTACGCGTGCTCTGCTGAGCCGAACATGGCCCTTGTCAACGCACGGGTGGGTGAAACCATGACTCTTATAAACGTTCAGTGTGTAAGATGTTGAGTTGAGGCCGAACGTAGTGAGACGATGCGCGTCAGGCATCCAAACTGCTGAAACACGAATGCCACGGCCACCGTGAAAGACACAACCTTTGACAGGAAGATGGATGGTACAAACGACACACGTGACGAGTTAACAGCGGCTACAACATGCACCATGAAAGGCACTACATTCGATTTACACACAGGCTTAAGTATGGGATTAGTCCATCTTGGGGGTCTGCTTCTTGATCGGATACTTCTTGTACCACTCAACAACCTTGGGGTTATCCATTACAGCCTTATGAATGGCGTTGATCCTCGGGTATTGATCGAGCACATCCACAGGCACGTAGTCCAAGATTCCGCACTGGACGGAGTTGACAGTGCACGTAATCACCAAATCGGCAACAGTGAGCTCGTTACCAACAGCGTGCGATGCGCCACCGAAGGTTTCAAGCCTCTTCTCAAGAGCTCCGACGTAGCGCGGAATATCCTCATCCACAAGCTTCTTGCGCGCAGCCTTGAGCTGCTCAGTGTCGCTGCCTCTGTAGCTGTACGTGGAGTTGTTGAGATCGACTAGCGTTTCCATGACCTCGTCCACCTTGAGAGCGGCGATCGCATCGGACGGATAGAGAGCTGCAAGCTTTCCGACGTAGCGAAGAATGGCGCCTGATTGAGCCATCTGCTCGCCGTCAACGGTGAGAGTGGGTACGGATCCGTACGGAGTCTTCGGTTTGACTTCCTTCCATTGCGGGAAACTGAAACGGTCATCCTCGTATTCGATGTCAGACAGAAGGAATGCGAGTCGGATGGGCTCGGCGCGACCTCTGAGATCAAAGTAAGTGAGCTTCAAGGACGGCATGGTAGACGTGGAGGTAGAGAGAAGAGAAAGATCTTGGTTGTGTGGTAGTGGTGGACCGAAGAAGGGTGTGCAGCGGGGGCGGTGAGAAAGTGTGAGGCTTTTATAGGGAGAGATGGCGATGCTGGAGGGTGCGCGGCGAAAGTGCTACGCGCTCGAATCACTGCACGGCTCGTGGTTGAACGTCAGAAAGGAGGGCGTCTTCGGGGCGTCACGCGCTCAGAGCGATGCGTATCGTAGAGTTGCTGCACGGGCGCATGGCTCGTCACGGCGCATCGAACGTTTGGCCGCCTGCGCGGATAGAATCGGTACAGATCTTACAACAACCAATCACCGTGCGTGGCGTGCCGACAGCGAGCGCGAGAAAATGTCAAGCTGCGTTGTGTGACGGCCCGTCGCTGCGTGCCGCGTATGACATCTGCCGCTGCGTAAACTAAAGTTATCTATTCAACGCTTTGCGGCGAAGACATGAGCGGCGAGCCGATTTGCTCGCCCCCCTGCGCGCCCCCCCCAACCGTTTTCTAGCGGCGCGAAGCTCGTGCACCCTGGTTGGGCTCCCTCTATTTCTCTGCTGCTTTCTTCTAGAAGGGATGGCTATAACGAGCGAGCTGTGGACAACGCCGCGTCCAAGAATCCAAACGCTTGTACTATATGACAGCGCTAATGTTTATTGCATCCGCGATGATGGGCGCAGTTTCTTCAATGTTCCATGGCAAGCGATGTGTTTTTTTGCAACCAAGTATGTTCTATCGCAGCTGCTGCACACTCGTCGGATTCCTCCAGACGCGCGCCTAAGCAATTTGCCAACGGTACTGCGGTTTTCTCATCTCAGTCCACGCTGGCAGCACCGTTTTGAAGCTTACACGAGCACCGAACTCCCGATTCGTTCTCGCTGTGCCTTTGTACCTTTTGGTACAAGAGTACGAAGGCACCGTTGGCGCCTTTGATATGTTACCAGCTAGCATTGCGGAGTACCCTTGGTATCTTAGACTATCTCGATCTGTCAGTCCCATTCTCACATTCAACAAGTTTTGTATTCTATCTGCATGATGACTCACGAGCACCGTCCCAAAAGAATAATTAATTAGTGGTATTTCCATTTGAAATGTTTTCAGAGCTGGTGAATTGAATCACAATGCAGTGGCAGAACGAAGGTTGGCCCAAGAAGCCCCAAGTTCCTTCACATGAGTGTGAGTCAATCTCCCGTCACGGACTGCCACCAATACGGCGCTGCTCACCGCGTTGCGATTAGATTTTGCAAATACGAAGGGTAAAGGGTCCGGTCCGCTAACCCTTTGCCCACTGCTCCCACTCGCTCCGTAGTCGCGTCCAGGGGAGCCGGCTGAGCGCAGCGAGTAGAAGGTTCTTACGTCCACACCCTCTTCTCTCAACACTAAGCATCTCTATCCCATAAAGTTGCATCTCCATCGGAGCGTTGTGGCCTGTTCTTAACGCAGCTGACCTCTCTCGTCGAACTGTCATATGAAACTTGCCCAGCCAGATGCCCTGATTGCTATACCGGCGCTTTATTCGCAGATATAAGCCGCGTCTTCCACTGCCGCCGGATCGCACGTCTGCTGCCCCACACACAAAAAGAGCAACCGTGGATATCTGCAAGGGGTGCAACACAAAGTGGTAGGCTTTTAATCCAAGCGTAGACAACGTGATTCATCTGTATTATATGAAGCCTTTACCGACGCTAGGCTAGCTTTCTACCCACGGGTAGCATTTGTGCCTACACAAATAGACTAGTTCATAGGCCCGTTCCTACTCCATCTTTGGAGTTTTCATTTCGATGGGATGCTTCTCATACCATTCCACAACCTTGGGCAGCTCCATCACAGCTTTATGAATAGCCAAGACCTTTGGGTACTTTTCAAGAATGTCCAGCGGCACATAATCGTAAACCCCACTCAAATAAGAGTTCACAACACAAGTCACGACCAAATCTGCCACCGAAAGCTTTCCATTCACAGCAAACGGTCCATCTCCAAACTCAGCCAGCCTCTTTTCCAACCCGCCTATGAAACGAGGCAAATGCATTTCCACGAGTTCTTTGCGTTGCTCCTTGATTCTTTCCACGTCGGGACCGAGGTAGCTGTACGTTGCCACGTTCAGATCGTTCATGGTTTCGATAATTTCATCTACAAAAAGCGCTTCATAGGGGTCGGAGGGATAGAGACCTCCTAGCTTTCCTACGTAGCGTAGAATGGCACACGATTGTGCAACTTGTTTTCCATCGATGGTTAGTGTGGGTACTGCGCCGTACGGGGTGGTTGGTTTGATGCTCTGCCACTCCACATACGAGAAACGGTAGTCCTCGAATTCAATGTTGGATAGGACGAGCGCTAGACGACTCGGTTCTCCACGTCCTCCTCGACCCCCAAGATCGAAATAGCTAAGCTTTAGAGATGACGGTATTTTGCCCGCTTCGCTACGACTTTGACCTTGCCCCATGCTAAGTGAAAAATATCACGTTGATACTCGGATTGCGCTGCTTCAGCTTAGCCGTCACAACGGTTCACGATATCTAGTAGACACTAGGACTCGTTGGTACTTAGATACAACAAGTTGTCATTCGCCTTCTATGAGCTGCAGAGGTACAAGGGTAAGCGAGGACAAAGGACTCGTTAGCAAGTCTCCATTGCACTTCAACGGTAGGCGGACTATTTAGCCTGTCTTCTCACTTACGAATACGGGTTAAGACTTCATTACCCTGACGGTAAGCACTTGCAACCGTGTGATAAAGGACTACCCTGCTGCAGGATTGACCTGTAGCCGGGCTCTCGAAATGAGCTCCTGGCTAAAATATGGGCTCCACTCGAGACTGCTTCCTGTGATGTTTGCATCCAGGGTAGGGTTCCTTAGGGCATCCCCTACTGTGCGATTAAGCTCCATAGACCAAGAATAGAAATTGAGGCACGAGAATGAAATTTTTATGAGCAATTACGAAAAGTGGACGACGACGATATACACTTGCTCGCACTCTGTGAGCAGTCCCTGCTTCTGCTTCACCGTCGTCGTCTCGCCGTGCTGCTCTATTGAAGGCTCGTTTTTGCCTTCGCATCCAACAGCCTGACCCTTTGCAAAGTCTCCTTGCTCCAATCAGCCCTAATAGGCTTGCCAGCCTTCTTTTTGAGAACGTTTCTCCGACTAACGCTCAGATACAACAAGATCTTGCCTAACGGCTCGAAAGTGTAACTGAACATGCGTGAAACCTTTGCTACTCTTAAGACTCTAAACAATTGAGCACCAAAGCCAGAACCATCACTCTTACGACCTAAAACAACTAAACACAAGACCCAAAGACGCCATACGTTCCTAACTTGCACAGCCAAACATTTATACCTGCGAGCACATAAAACGCGTAGAACTATCGGCCAGCGCAACAAAACGATCCAGACTACTCTATACTAAGCTTAGGCATCGAGCGCGTAGTTTTACTGCGCATGTTTATACTACTGCAACACGCTTAGTTTTCTTTCAGTTCCCTGTGCAACAAACGCCCGGTCACTGACCGTACTCAACGACTTACTGTGTCAGCAATTCTTCTTTTACATCTCAACACCCCCCTTACTATAATGATTTACACACAAGAGGAAGCAGCCTTCGGCCACGCGCAGCGCTACGGGCCGCGATGGAGGAGTGATAGAAAGGGATGGGAAGAAAGAAATGGTGGATAAAGCAAAGGCAGGAAAGGAAGTAGTTTAATTCAATGAATAAAGAACGCAAGAAGTATACTTACGGTTGTAGAGGGATGCAGAACTGAATGGCTTCAGGCAGCACTCGGTTGTTGTCGATAGTCACAGGCATGGGTTGAATTGTGTGCGCATTCGTGGATGTTAGCTGCGGTTCATGCAGGAGCAGCACATGGTCGTTCCTTCTAACGCGCGACAATGCGACATACAGCTGACTGGCGCAAAAGCAGTTGAACAGCCCATCCACAACCAACTTATCCTTCGTCTTTCCCTGTACTTTGTGAAAGGTAGCTGCAAACGCGAGACGAATGGAAAATTGCCATTGAATCATGCGAATGTATGCAAAGGTACCTCGCAGTCGATACAATTCAGGAGCTGTCGTTCCAGCACTAGTCGTTTTAGTCGAATCGAGCCATTTGCTGTGATGCAAGGAGTAACTCGGTCATCCGAGGTGCGGAAATCACCAAGTCGATACGCGACGGTTCATACGTGGATTTCCACTTTATTTGGGATGTGCACAGTAGGTGCTGGCCACGGGCCATCCACTTAGAATTATCTACATATTTCTAATATTATTTACTGTAGCTAGTGCGGCACTCCGCAGTACTTAGTGACGGGAAGGGTCGCACCTGAGTAAACTGGAGGATCATCGGGCACGGAACCCAAGTTCCTAGTTCCTGGAGCCTTAACCGGACCTCCGGACTAGTTATAACTTGCGGTCTCCCGCTAAGCTTCCACCCCACACGGATTCCCGTGCTACACCCGTGCTCACGCGACCGAACCCCGGTTACCCGGACAGAAGCACCCCTAGGCCTTGCCGCCGCAAGCGGCACCCCTATTATCAGGGTAATTCGTGGACATCCACATCGCTACCGAGTGGCCTCGCGCCCCTAGTGGTTGTACCACACGAATTGGTCTCCCGATCTAGAAGTGTGCTTCATCATTGTCTCGTGGATTGCCACGTTTGGAATCCGGTTACGGAAGTACCGAGTCATCTCGAGTCTGACGGCTGAAAAGAGCCATAGCTCGATTTTCATACTTGTTCTCCGCCTGCCGGACTCTACACGGGACGTCCAGAAGACTGGGACAATATCGCAACAGGTTACACAGAGGTACTGGAGATGGTCCAGACTCGAAGTCAGTCGAGCTCCGGACAACCCGGTCCCTCTGCACAACCCCCGCCGACGCAGCGGCTTGGAACTTCGGTCGAAGCCGGGAACCGCCTTTATAGGCAAGCCGTACGATCAAGGGCCCGATCAACTGGCGCCATCCCAGCAGAGGCTGAAGTACCCGCTCCGGAAGCGAACATGGCGGCTAACGCCGCAGGAACCTCCACTGAGGACAAGTTACGCACAGAGGTGCAACGACTCCAGAAGGAGTCCGACTCCCATCGAACCCGTCTCACGGAAATGGAATTGCAGATTACTGCGTTGACTGGTGCCTTGGACCGCCTGCGTGTGGAACACCACGCCTTGGCGAGCCGAGCCCACGATCCGCAGATCACGGCTACTGTTCGGACACTCCGAGAGGACCTCAATCAGGTCATGGAACGCCAAGGCAATGCCTCCGGGGTAATATCGGGACTACCCGTTGACGTCGAGGAAGTCCTCACCCGGGTCAACCTTCGCCTTGAGAGGCTGGAAGCAGCGGTACACACGCAGAGTGCTGCTAACATCCCGCTCGAGACGGAGGTGGAACGACCCACACCCGTGGAAACCCGTTCAAAGAAGTCGAAATCGAAACGTGGAAAGATGCGGAGGTCCGCCTTGAATTCAGATTCGGAAGATTCCGAGGAATCCGAGGAGAGCCGATCAAGTTCAGAAGAATCTGAAGAGGAATCGTCAGAGGAATCTTCCTCTGACGATGACACTCGTAAATCGAGGAAGAAATCTAAGCACCGCGGAACATCCGCTTGGATACGCCGCAAGAGAGGCCCGGCAAAGAAGGGACTCAAGGTGCTACCTTGTACTAATCCGCTTTATCGGAGAATTATAGACTACCGTCTGTATCGTTTGAAAATACGCAAACTCAAGCGAACGAGTCGCGAAACGGGAAGAGTTAAGGATCAGATCAAGAGACTGAAGATAGGAATGAGTGATCTCAAGTTCGACGGGAAGGACCCGATCTTAATCTTTGATTTCCTTTACCGGTTTGTGACCGAGGCAGACATGCTTGGTATGAGCGAAGCGCAGGCTTTCGTGGCTCTACCACATTTCTTGACAGGGTTTGCCCTACAACAGTATCGAGCAGTGAGCGGCTCGCTCACGGTCGACGAAGGTGGAGTCACCAACTGGCCTGAGGGCGTGCAATATCTCCTGCGAAGTTACGTAACCTCCAATGCCATCCGCGAGGCTATCTTCACCCTTCGGGATGTAACCCAGAAGCCTGGAGAAAAGGAGGTAGAATACAGCTCAAGGCTGAATAACGCAGCCACCAGGTGCGGGAACGTGCACTCCACGGATGAGAAGATGACGCTATTCGTCGATGGGTTAGATCCAGTGATCAAATCGCTAGTGGCTCGTCAGCGAGAAAAGCATGCCAGCATGACCTTTTTGGAACTCGTCCAATATGCCCAAGCAGAAGGGGATGCGGTCCGTGCCCGCGGACAACAGCGCCGTACAACGGCATTCGTAACGCCCAAGGACTCGCCGGTTCGTTCGGCTAAACCAAAGGCCAGAGCCCTATATGCTGAGACCGTCGAGGATTCTCGGTCGTCATCCCTGATGCCACGGGACCAAAGCCACACGCTGGAAGAAGCGCTTCATTACCTGGTTTATCCAGACACCTCAGTTCCGACGACGGAATTGCCAACTACAGATACCCCTACGGAGGAGTCCGAGCTCCTCCTAGCTGATATCAGACGTCAGCGTCAGGCTGGAGTGGTTCCCCCACAAGGCGGGTTCACGCCCAGTAAGCCTGGATGGGTGGACCAACGCGGAAATTACCGCTCAGCAGCTGCATTTCGGCCCCGCCGAGAAGGGCTCATCTGCCACGTGTGCTACGGGAGGCACCACTTAGCAGCGGAGTGTACTCTACCTGCTCGAGATTTGGAACGAGTTATCTCGAATTATGAGTCACTGACAGACGCTGAACGCAGCAGAGTACCGGCCACCATGTATTGGAAAGCCAAGGCGTTCGTCGCCGGTGACCCGAACCGCGTGGGCGGAATTCCGACGACCCAGAATGTGGAGCATTCTCAAGCCGGACAGATTCGCGGCCCGCCCGCAGTGGCCGTAACGGCATATGCTCCGAATAAGTCGGAAAACTAACGGGGGGAGCCCCAAGGGAGTCGGCACAGTCCGATTCCATTGTGCCGGCTGAGGGGGACCGACCTCCCCGCTCCCCGGTATGGAGGCCCAAGGTTCTCCTTAGGCCAGGAAAGTCCGGCTCGACCGGAAGTCAAACGCAGTTCGACTGCGGATTAAGTCGACCATGGCGACGATACCAGTGCCCTGGGAGACGAACAGACCCTATTATGGTTATGGCTAAACGTAAGTATAAAGTATACGCCGATATCGGCACAAATCGACATTTGTTGTCGCGACGTCTTGCGGTACTCGATACCGGCGCAGGACCGAATTTTATCAGGGTATCTGAACTCAGCCCTCATGATCGGACTCGCATTCGAAGCGGTCCTCTACCGGATGTCCGGGACGCAAATAAGAAGCCTCTAGAATGTCTAGGTACCATACGCCTCGTCGTCCGTTTGGCAAACCATGTCGTCATGTTGGAGTTCATTGTCTGCTCGACACTGGCTGCCCAAGTTGTTCTTGGATGTGACTACTGTGACCGCTATGTGGAAGCAATAAGACCCCGCCTTCGGGAAGTGGAGATGGATGACGGAAGCACCGTACCAATAGTGCGCAGACCCCTGCAACCGGCTGCCAATTCAGGGCGGTTGCCCCCATCCCAGAACGCTGGACCTAGTGGGAGAACCTCTCCAAAGATTAAGGTAGCGGAACAGGTGGAGCTTCCTCCAAAATCTCAGACGTGGGTCACCGTAACCACACAACGCCACGGACTGATCGTGATTCAACCCTTATCACACACGTACGAACGTAATGGAATTACCGCCGCCAACGGCGTTGCCCAGGTACAACCTAACAGACCTTTCCAATTGTTGATTAGCAACTTCACCAATCATCCTGTGAAACTTCACAAGAATCAGATGGTTGCCGTGGCTTTACCACATCCCACGGTACTCATACCGACGCACATTTCCCTAGCGGAAGTATTAGGGATATCCCTGCCGGACGAGATCTCGCTGTCAACTTCCGCTGAACTGGAGCAAGTACTGACACCGGGAGACCGGGAATTAGCTAAAGCGCTCCCGTCAGTTGACGAATTGGACCTCTCCCATCTACCGGAGGAGTACCGGGATCGCTTACGCAGATTACTGCAGAAATACTCGTCCATGTGGGATGGGAACCTCGGCGAAATCGCCGCAACAGAGCATCATATTGATCTCGTCCCGGGTACAAGACCCATTGCACAGCATCCCTACAGAGCTGGACCCCGAACGCGAGAAATCGAACAACAGCATGTGGATGACATGCTTGAAAAGGGGGTCATTGAGCCCGCACAATCCGCTTGGGCCTCCCCAGTGGTGCTCGTCCCGAAGACGGATAGTTCATTACGCTTTTGCGTGGATTACAGGAAACTGAACGCAGTGACCGTAAGGGATACGTATCCCTTACCCCGAATGGATGAATGCATCGACAGCCTCGGTGATGCCACCGTATTTACTACGCTGGACGCTAATTCCGGGTACTGGCAGGTGCCCATCGCGGATGATGACCGCGACAAAACGGCCTTCGTGTGCCACGCCGGTCTTTACCGATTCAAACGCATGCCATATGGCCTCACTAATGCGCCAGCTACGTTCCAGCGTGGCCTGGACATCATCTTGTCATCCTACAAGTGGAAGACCTGCTTGGTATATCTCGATGATATCATCATTTTCAGTAAGAACATGGAGAACCATTTTGAAGACGTCGAGTTGATACTAAAAAAGCTCCAGTCAGCTGGGATTACTTTGAAGCTAAAGAAATGTGAATGGTTCACGGATAAAGTCAAGTACCTTGGTCATTTGATCAAACCAGGACAGCTGGAGATGGACGAAGTCGCAACCGCGGCTATCCGCAAAGCCACACCCCGCAAACACAAACACAATTGCGTTCCTTTCTGGGTTATGTAACGTCTATCGACGATTTGTCCCGCGCTACTCACACATAGCCGCGCCGTTGAACGCATTATTGAAGAAAGGACAGCCCATCCAACTCAAACAATTCGTTGAAGCCGAGACGGATGCCTTCGAAACGCTCAAGAAGACGCTGATCACAGCACCCGTATTGGCCCTCCCAAAACTGGGACTCCCTTTGTG
>NBIV01000293.1:0-96038 GCA_003194525.1 Gracilariopsis chorda
TAATATTATTTATTATTTTCACACCCATTTCTGGGAAGCTAGTACTTAGTGCGACGGCGCACTGCCGTCGCACCAGTAAACCTTCCCAAACAAGGGACCCCAACCTGGGGAATTGGCTCTAGTTGTTGCCGCTTGCGCGCGTGCTCTATCCTCCTTGGAGGGAAACGCCGTAAACCACGGGACATCTAACCCCCTTGCACATCTAAAGAAGCCCATCACTGGGAGTATAATTGTTCCAATTGCATTGGTGTTTCGCCCTGTATAGGGAGTCCTGTCCACCGGCATCGCCGTATCTGTTCGTCGCTCTCGCGACTCACTTCGTCCTCTCTTCCTCCTCTTCGCCCTTCTTTCTTCCCCCTTTTAAGGTAGCACCTCCCGCTATCCGCCGCCCCCGTGTGCGCATCCGCTCCCACACCCCCACTCACGTGGAAACATACCTCTACTGAGGATCACACCCCGCTCACGCGGATACCGATTCTTCGCCTTCACCTCCTGCGCGAGTCGCGACAGGTGTCCCTGGTCTTACAAACCGGCTTCGCCGTGACACCTCTGGGAGGGCTCTACCCAACTGGGTTCACCTCGTGAGAGGAAGATCCAGAACGTCTTTCGGTGTTTTTCCCCTTTGGGGCATTTCACCACATGCTGTGCCAGCCAATCAGCAGTACCTGGCTTGCGCCAGACGTGGCTGCGGTTTTGCACCGCTCCAGTGCCGAAAAGTCAACGGGACATATATACTGCACTAGCTATTATAATTAGTTATTGTTTACCTTTCTTTGAATATATTGACTCTACCATCAGTTATAATGTGCACAAACCAGTTATTTTTATTCTACCCGATCTGCTGAAGAAATCGGTTACCCATTTGCCCTGCCAAACTGGCCTCAAAGCCGATTTGACATCTTCGTAACATCCTGTCGATATGACATGACAACATTTTCATGTCAAAGAAGTTTTGGTCGGCCACGTGGACATATTGGCTCTAACGTACACGTTGCCTACTACTCATAACGTTGACAGGCACTTCACACGGTACAGCAGGGATAGAACGGTCATGGAAGATTCCCGAGGGAGTCGTGCTAAGTCATCACTGGCACCCTGGGTCCATGCCTGATCATTCAAGACCCTGTCTAATGAAAATTCATCAGCATTGATGGGAATTTCCCAAGTCATCAAACCACTAGATCTGGCATTGAACCCGGCAAACCAGTCGCGTAGAGAGGCCAGCACGAACACCAAACGTCATACCGTTTAACTCGGACGAATTCTTATTGGCTAGTGGCACTGATAGAACTAGACTAGAAACTCTATATAAACCCCGATGGAGGTTCCGAACTTCTAACTCGGATCATCACCATCGAATTCCAACCAATTCAAACACTGCACCTCTGTTTCTAACACTAGCGCAGTGCGAAAAAGCGTCTCGCGTGCTGACCCTAACCCTAAACAATATTTTCACCTCCCATTTAGGCTTGCCCAGTAGTGCAATGCGGTAATAGTTTGCTACTTTTGGCACTGTTGCTGGTTGGGACCTTAGCAAGGCCGAAATCGTGTGGAGGTCATCACAAAAGCAATCTACTGAGTATCACGGATCTATGAACGGTAAGGTGCACCTCTGTGGTATAACTGCTTGTTTGATGGCGATCCAGCATTCTCTGAATGTTTCTTGAACCTAATACCATCTTGCTGTGCAGAGTCTGGGGCGGGCTGCCGTGTCGAGCCTCTTGGGACCGGAAACCACACTTTGATGTGTGACTAAAGGGTAAATATTAGTCTGGCGGCAACTTTTCTAGTTGTTCATGCAACTAGGCCCGGTGGATGCAAAGCAACAAACTGCAACCAGTTTTGCACTTTCAACTTGGTTATATATTGGAAGTATATTCTGGAACTCTGGAAATCTTTTTAGGGGTTTAGAAAATTAGAATTGATTGTTTTTATTTTTGTATATTGCTATGACGCAAGGAAGTCCACGCCCGAACACTGGAGGGGCCAGAGTGAATTCAAGAGGTGCCAGAGCGAATTCCGGACGAGCGAGGGCCCATTTTGGAGGTGACAGGGCAACTTCAGGAGATGCCAGGGCAATATCTGGAGGCAACAGAGTGAATTCGTGATGGGCCAGAGTGAACTCAGGCTACGCAAGGCCCGGAGCTAGACGACCTCGACGAATGCCAGTTCCTCCCGCTCCAGATGAGATGCCCGTAAACGAGAGCTGAGCGCACGTACAAGGACGCATTGTTCCAGACGTGCAAGAGGATGACATTTTTCTTGCACCTACGTGCATCGCTGTGGCAAGTGATTCCAGGCCCAAATCACGACCATATTTCTCTTCTATGCCTCCATCTCTCCCAAGAAGGCCTGCGCCTGCTGTCGATAATGAAGGCAACACAACCGTGGAGACAAATGCGCGTTCTCTGCTGCAAGGTGAAGAAGGAGAACAGATACCCATTCCGATGGAAGTGGAAGAGGGCAAGATCAATGCTGTTCCCTCACAGCCGTCGCAGCACTACCAGGTAAAAATTTTTTGATTCAATATTAGAACATGAAAAAATTGCATCAATTTCAATGGGTCAGAAAATTTGCAAATTTCGTCGGTGCACATTGTTGACCTGCGTATTCCCACTCAATGTAAACGTCGCGGTACTGCATTACTCTGATCGATGCGTAGAGCAATGGTTGAAGTGGAGGTTGTCGATAGTTCTGATGGGCCGGGAACAACACCTGTATTAAGTGGCATCACCGGAATCGCCATTCTGGCAGCAGCATCCACGTGCCTGCCAGGCCATTAATATGTGTGCGCGAACATGTACTTTGCACGGAGGCTTACACTGCAGACGGAGTATGGCAAGTTCCGAATCCTATCTTACATGACGGCGTTTTCCAAATAACCGTTTTCAAGCAGCTTCACCAATTCATCACACATCTCATCTCCCGATATTTGCACGCACGGTACCGATATCTCTACTCTACCTACTATTCGTGTCGGGCGACACATTTCCGTTGACCATATTCGTTGATTGACGTCCATGCCTCTCCTCTACACCAGCATGAATGCGTTAATAGCGACACTCGGTCCTACCTCTCTCCGAGGATTCTTGACATTTCCTGGAATTCTGCGCTCTTTCCGGAGCTGCGCGTAGAACCTCTGGTCGTCCATGTCCCATTCCCCCGTTCTCCGACAGAGCGCTTTCTCCGCTCTTTCACACCCATCCTCGTCGGAAACAATCATACTTGGTCCAGTGCTACGTCCCAGAAATAATGCCGTTGGTTTTCCGCTCGTCGGGGGCGTCGAATATGTACGACCCCAGCAGCCGTAGAATCCTGCCCGACCCCAGCAGCCGTATAATCCTCCCCGACCCCGTGGAACACTCCTTCCTCAGCATTTCGAGCCGATCGGCAGAAGAAAGTATACCGATGTGTTCGCAGAGTGCATTCAACCCTGAGAATACCACGAAGAACTCATTCGACTTGTTGGCAGGTCACTGCGTGTACCGGAATTCTGGGTAGAAGGTGACATCACTACGATTGGCGTCTCGTGCCTTCGCGTAGAAACCCCAAGATAGAGCTTCAAAAACCGATAGATCACAGTCCGTTGCTGCCCTCACAAGGTATTTCCGCACACCCTGCAAACTTTCCTTTGGAGATCTCCGCTCACTGTCCTCCTCGATCGACCGCATGCCCTTCTTCAAGTTCTTCAGGAGCTGCGTAAGCAACATCTGCCGCAGAAAACACTTCACAGCATCCACAGGATCGTAGGAGAAGCCACGGGTGCCGTCATCTATTCTACGGGCGTGGACCTCTACGACATGTTCCAAACGAGCTACCTTGCCTTGCAACTGTCCGTTCGTCGGTGTTCTCGAAAAGCTAGATAGAGGTGCTAGATCGCAAGTTGCTTAGGCAGAAGCTCAAAAATACTACGAAAATGATAGATTCTGCTAGTCTCTGGCGCTTGCCAAGTAAAAAAAAAAATTTTTGGAATTCACACTTCCATATCTTACAGAGCCTTGCCTCACCTGCACTGTGCATCGCTAGTTTTAAGTTTGGAACCAGATCATTCTCCACTAAAAGGTAGATACAGATCTCGAAATGGCGCTGGCCACGCACCGGCCAGCGCCATTTCGAGCACCCAACCAAAACTAACATTTTTATTTCCATCTTTGGATTTTGAAACTTCATACTGCCCTAGTTTGACTTCCAACTCGTCCTCAGGAACTCATCTGGGCAGCTCTCTCCGTTCTCACACACCCGACGCACCGCGCATCAGAATCCAATACCACCCATTCCGTCGTCCTAACAGCCTCAACGACACTCCTAAACATCACTAGCCTTCTTCTCCCTCTTCACTCTTTCCATGCCTCCTCTTCAACCGCTTCTTAACGTCCAATCCTTCTTCGTCCTTCACCTCCAACCTCCTTTTCACGACCCCTCTACCTCCAAGAGTAACCGGAGAGCTACTCCCGACAGCACCTCCCACCCCACCTTCCCCTTCACCTCCATACATCTTGTTCCGCATATCCTCGAATAGATGCACAGCCCTATCCACCAGTAAAAGCCGCTTCTCCAACTCCAAAATCCGTCCTCGCAACTCCTCATTCTCCTTCCACAGCCCCCCACCTCCTCTCCCACACACGC
The DNA here is from genome assembly GCA_003194525.1 of Gracilariopsis chorda. NCBI lineage: Eukaryota > Rhodophyta > Florideophyceae > Gracilariales > Gracilariaceae > Gracilariopsis > Gracilariopsis chorda. The sequence continues at coordinate 4,627 of NBIV01000293.1, forward strand.
CACAACCCCATCGACGTGCTGCTCTGCCCACACCCCACCCTCCCTCACCCTCTGGCGCAGGTCTGCCACAGCACCCATTGGCATTTCTTCCTCCGACGCAATCACAACCATCCCTCCCAACTCCACGACAACCTCCTCAACACACTCATCCAAACGCTCCTTAAGCCCTCCCCCAGCGCTCCTCAATAGTTCCTTCACATCGCCGTAGAACCCATCCATTCGTCCCTGCAATTCCCCTCCCAATTACTTGCATTTCAAAAAGAATTTGATAATTTTTTGGTCGAGGGCTGTGGTCCGACGTGTTGTGGTGCTCCATCGCGATTACGATGGAGCGCCACGATGCGAGATTTTAATTAAAATTCATGCCTGGCGCTCCATCGTAATCGCGGTGGAGCACCATGACACCTCGGACCACGGACCTCGACCCAAAACGAAGAGAAACATAATCCGTGGCAACCAAGTCAAAGGCGTCTTGCGCATTCTTCGCAACATTCGTTGCGTCGGTTTGGGCGATTGAAAACTTCTATTGAACCCGAAGAACAACTTTTTCTTGTTAAACAAAGCACCGGAGTGGTCGTCTCCAACAGTTTTACCCCTTTCCTTCGAAGCTACCGCGACCACTCCCTTTTTGCCATCAGCCCTTTCTCACCGCTTGGAAAGTCCCGTGACTGCTGCGACGTCCGCTTACGACACCAGTATTTCATGAGCTTCTCTATAGAAGAAGTTATCATGGTGTCTAGCCCAGCCTCCACTGTAACCGCGAAGGGAACGGGTTCATTCAAGATGCACGGAACCGGAGAAGAGCTTATTGATGCTTATCTTGCAGTTCGTGATGACTACGCAGCTACGAGGCAAAATGTGGATGAGCCGATAAGTTTGAAGCACACCGACTTTGTGGAGTTCGTGGTACAAAGTCGTAGCGTTCATGACTCTGCCAAGAAAATGTTTCTCACTCTCATCGGACCGGATTACATCTCGTATTCGGACTCCGAGCTCCATAACATGTCTCTCAGAGGCCCTCCACGTCAACTCTATCTTATGGCAAGAGTGGTGGACGTAAAGGACCGTGAAGAAGACGGGCGTGTAAGGGACTTTTAGAAGGTTTATTGTAAAGGGGAAGGGCTTAAAGGAATTCCCCGTAACGTGTTGCTATCTGTCTTTTGCTAGTCCCTTGTTCTGGGAGCAACCAAGAAATCTTCCGATTTCCACACGGATCCTTGCACCGACTTTGAAATGGTCGTTGGGTTGTCTATGGTGCAACAGATTGCCGTGGATAAGAAAGGAAGTGGTAGGAAGAGGAAAAGGGGCATGGCAGCTAAGAAGTTCTCGAAAGTGAGTTTGTCGGACAAGACCCAGAGTCAGAGAGTCGGGTATGGTGTGCAGCTGGTGACCAGGGCTTGGGATTGTTTCGCCCAATTCCTCGGGTTTCCCAACGTTGAGGTTATGATCTTGCCTTACATTGGACTCGACTATATCAGTGTAGTCTTCACCGATATCGCACAACGCCCCATGGACTTCCAACACAAAGATTGTTCCAAACAGTTTGTGGAGGAGAAGAACGTCACCACCGTAGAAGGAAACGTTACCAAATGGGCATGGAATCTGCCGGACCCAGTGGATACAGCGCTTCGCCTTTGTGCCAAAGAATACCTTGGTGATCTTTCTAATGTGGTGGTACAAAAGAAACCGTTCGACATCTCTGCTCCCAGCAAATGGGATGCCCTCAAAAGGTTCATCATCACGAGAACGAGACTTTTCCCTCTGCAGTTTGAGAACATTAGTGAATCTCTTGTCACTACGGTTCAAGAGGCCATAAAGCCTCTGAAGCTCATTGCATTGCATGGAAGCAATGTCAAATCAAATCAAGCTGTGAAACCAGAGCTCGCAGAAGACGTTGACATCATTATGGAGCCGGTAGAAACTGGTACGGCTGGTGGTGGGAACGAACGTGCTGAGCGTGTGGAAGGTGGTGATCAGAGTGAGTTGGAAGAAATGAAAGAGATAGAGATGGTAGAGGATGCGGAACGGGGTACTGCAGAACGTGGTACTGCACCAAAGGCCACTGAAGGACGGCAGACAACAGCTTTGTCGCAGAACTTATCGTATGATGTCGAAGGCACGGGGATTCATGCACCACCGTACCCTACGACTTTGGATGATGTGATAGCTTACAGTTATTCTGAGAAGGAGATATCCCGCAACTTCCGTCTCCACAACTGCAAGTTCGAAAATCTCATCGAAGTTGACGACAACAAGTCTGGCGAAAGCGAGGTATCTATTGAAGGAAGGGTACAGTTCCTGCTTTCCGATCCGCCATATGGGACTCGTTCTGAGCGTCGTTTGGAGAACAGCGAACAAAATATTCTGACCGAGAAGGGCATGAACAGGTGAGCGAGGAGGTCGTCAAAGCTTCTACGTCCTGGTGAACATATTATGCAGTTCTGCTCATGGGATCAGGTACCGTTGTGGCGGGATGTGCTACGGAAAGTTACCTACATGGATGACTCTGATACGATGGGTTACTCCTTTCTCGTCGACGAACAGCCCCTCCATTTCGTACGGTCTTTAGGTAATACGACGGGTAACGATGGGGGAAGAAGTTGCCGGTTGTACCAGACGACAGAATACGCTGTACATGCTGTTCGTTCTGGAGTTCCTTATGCACAACAGCACCGGATGGTCAACTATGAGAACTTCAACTATGTTGCTTCACGATACCCAGCGTATCATGCAATCATGGATCAGGTGCCACTGATGTCAAATAGTGAGATGCTCATGTGGTCTGTGAAAACCCCGGATGGGAAGTATACGAGAAAGAGGGTGCGACCGGAACAGAATTGTAGGGCACTGTTGAAAGAGCTGATTTGCAGGTTCAGTCCGCCAGGAGACCTCGTGGTCGACATGTTTGCCGCATCGTTCTCGACAGCGATGGCGTGCATGGAACTGCCCAAGCATCGGAAGTTTGTGGGGTGTGAACCGGACAAAGCATGCTTTGAACACGCCAGGCATGCCGCTATTGTTCGCTTCGCTTCCATAATACGGGAAAGACACACGGATATTGAGAAGCGCCAGGCTTCGAAAGATGGCCCATTGTGTTTCCTCTGCATTCCCAATGGGAAGACGCAGACACACAGTGTTATGGAGGGCCGTCGACGGATTTCCACCGTACCAAATTCTTCCCCCACACCTTGTCGACTTTCTCTCCACTTTGTGGCAAAGTGAAATTCTAGGGAAGATGGGAAGGAAGAAAGCTATGGATGGATGGCCGAGGGAGCTGGAGGGAAGAATGATTCTGGAGAAAATGAAGTCTCTATTGGCAATGAAGGCTGTGCAATATGGGTTGCAAGTGGCCAAGTCTACTATTTGTCACGAAAAGGCTGGTGTTGGAGTGTTTGCAACTCGTCGAATTGCTGCAGGCGAGGTAGTGTGCTATTTCTACGGGACGTTGGTTTATCATGACCCTTCGAATCGGAAAGGAGTGCACAAGACCTACGGGGAGGGAGTCATGGGTGTGACGAAGGACCGCTTCCGGAAGTACGCGGTGGAGATAGAAGTCTACGGTCAACAGTTCCAATCACTTCTGCATCGAAAACAGCTGACGAACTGGCATGAAAAACAAGCAAACCCCATTTTATGGGTGGTTCCTGCCCCTTTTTGTATTGCGGGGTATATCGAAGATCCAAAGTACGTGGAAGGGGATAAACAGTTAGATGCCATGGTGGATGGCCTCGTGAAAAGAGGGAGGCTAATGTGCGAATGAAATGGACACCGGGAGTGGGACGAACACCAGGGGGAATAACGGACTACAAACTTATTAAGATGGAGGTGACAGCCGACATAGAGCAAGGGGAGGAACTCTTCGCTGGATACGGTGATGTTTATGACTGGCAAAACCATTTTAATGTGGAAGATGGAACGATAGTCATTGATTAGTTTGTTGTTATAAACCTTTGTCCACAGCTTGGCTAAGGGGCGACGTTTATTATTTGAACGGATGTGTAGTCCTAACTTAGGAGAACATCACTTTTCAGTAAGGATATAAGATACAAAGCGATATAGATGTGATACAGAAACGTCCATTTTCGATACCACGGAGGATTGTATTCTCAAGATTTCAAAAAAAAAAAGATTTTTGTGCTCATTGGGTGGCGAGATTTTCCAGGACAACACACGGCGTGAGCCATCCCAGAGCGTCACTAGCCACTTGTGCAAGAGGCTTGACTCCAAGAATGGCGCCGAAGGGAAAGAAGCGAGGCCCGGCAAGGGGTGGTGCGGCGAGTGCGCCTAAGACGCGGCGAAAGGCTATTGAGGAGCGAACCGCGGGTGGAACGAAAGCGAAATCATGTGTTCCCAGGAGCGGAGTATCAGGGAGGAGGTCAGGAGAAAGTGCTTCGAAGAGAGGGGGAAGAGGTGGGGCAAAGAACGTCGGATCCGAGCGCACGACGAGTGAGAATTTGAAGGCTGATGCCCATGCGCATGTAGCACGCGGGAGAGATTCGGTTCGGGGACAGCGATCTATGCCTGCGTCTGGTGGTGGGGAGGAGGGTAAGAAAGGGTCGATTGCTAGGAGAAGGGAAGAGGTACCAGATCAGGGAGGGTTGAAAGCAAATGCGCGGGTCGAAGACCGAAACAAAGATGAAGAAATGACGGAAAGGAAACAAATGGAAGAGGCAGTTGCGCTGAAGAGAGGTGGGGCCCCAAGGGGAAATCAATATGGAGGAGAGGTAAATGTCCCTTTGATAGAGAGTGATGGGGACGAAGAGGATCACATTGTGAAGGGGAGATGGACGAGAGAGATAATAAAGGAAGGAGTGGGACGCTGCTCTGATTTAAAGGAAACGCGAGAAGAGGAAGAAGTGGTCAGAGCGACGGATGGAATACAGGAAGCATCGAAAAGTGGAGAACGTACGCGCACCCCGGTACGGGCGCGAAAGGTGCAAATGGCTCAAGACTTGGAAAGTGATAAAGGAAGCAGAACGCCGCGGACTCCGGAAGAAATGCGAAAGAGGAAACGAAGTGTTCATCGGTCGCCAAGTGGGCCTGCTGAGGAGCGACGGCTGCCTGTCAATATTTTGGGAGATGCAGGGAGTGACGACATCGGTGTGATGTGTCGTTCTTCGTTAGTTGAGAGGGTCAATATGTTGAATGCAGAACTCGGGCAGATCAATGGGGACCACTGTAGCCTAAAGATGTCGCTAAGGCTGACGCAAGAAGAACTGACGAGGATGAGAGAAGAGATGAGCGAGAAGAATATGCTGATAGATAGCTTACGGGAAGGGATGAAGGTGAGACGAGGGGATAGAAAGGGATCTAAAGATGAAAAGGAATTGCGAGGGCGTAGGAAGTGTGCGTTTGATGTGCAAGAGGGTTTTTATGGGTTTGCCAGGGTAGTATATGATAGGTTGTTGTACTATGCGAATGTGGAGGTATCGGAGCTTTGTTTTACTTCGGAGGGTGTGGAAAGGAACTGGACGAATCGATGCGAAGTATTGGGGAAGGGAAAACAGGGGAGTGTATTTGTTGTGGGAGGAAAGGAGATCGTACCTCGATGTCAGATTGAGATTGTGTCTGAGATGAGGTCGTACACACCTTCGTCGCGAGGAGTAAATAATGAACTATTGAAGTACTTGATTGGCGTTGAGATTGAGGGGGAGAGATGGGAGTCGATTCGTGAAGTGGGTAGGAAGGATCAATGCGTGCGGGAGGTTGATGTGAAGCGGATATGAGTTGATGGAGGAGCTCTTGAGTGAGGTGGTGGACTTATCGGAGTATAACTGGACGAGACCGACGAAAGATTCCATACCAGTTGTTTCGGGGGTGTGCCAGACGATGTCAGTGATGTGGCACTGCATGATGGCTTGTTTGAAGGCAGGAACTACTTTGTTTCCAAAGGCTGCGGCCATAGGATGGGCGAAGGCGGGAGTGGAAGAGGAGGTAGGGGAAGATTGGGAGACGGGTTGGAAGAAGGTGTTGTTGAAGTGTGCGAGAGCAAGTTGTTGCTTCAGGAAGTCTGTGGCGCGTTTTTGGAAGAGGGTTGCGGAGAAGGAGTTGTGCTCGTCGGTGAGTGTGAGTAGGAGGAAGCCGGTGGAGTTGATGCATTCCTTGAGGAGGTGTTACTGGAGTGCGAGGCACTGCTTTGCGGAGGAGATGGATTTTTGGAAGGCGGAATTGGAGAAGTCCGATTGGTTGAGAAGGGAGATGAATTCGTCGGCTTTGCGTGTGCTGAAGGAGGAAGCGATGGAGGAGATGCAGAAACCGAGTTGCTCGAGATGGGGGTTGTTGAGGAGAGGAGAGGGGGATTGGGATGAGGTATGGGGAGGTGGATTTGAGGAGGAGACTGAACAGAGGGCGTGACTTGCCATGAGGTGTGCGTCTTGTGTTTGGAGGGAAAGGAAGGCCTGTTGGATGTGATAGGGTTCATCTTCGGCGAGGGGGACGTTGTCGGAGATGCGGTGTAAGGAAGTGGGAGGAGGAATGGTGGAGAGGTCGGGAACGAATTCTCGTCGCTTGGTCCTTGGAGGGAACTGGACGGGAGCGTTGGCGGAGGAGGAAGGGCGTTTGTCGTGGGTGAGTCGATGAGGGCACCTGCGTTGGTGACTCTGGAGAGAGAACGCGGTGCGGCCATAGAAGGTGCAACGAGGATGGCAACAGGGTGTCACGGCGGGGGAAGGAGAACGGAGAACGGGATGCTTGGAAACAGAGAATGAAGGGTGGTGGGGAGTGGAATATCGAAGAGCGTAATATTATGGCGCAGGTATTGTGCAAAACATGCAGATGGTATTGGTAGCGGTAGGAATCAATAATTCAGAAATGCGAAGACTTCTGGAATCTCAGCCAAATCTTAAGGAACGAATGGTAGTGAGTTCTTCTTCTTTGTATCGTACGTGGACAGTAGTGGCCTATAAATACGTACTCATAGCTCAGTCTGACTGCAGAAAACACTTAATACGGACAACATGAAGCGAGTTCTTCAATCCAAGTAAAGACAAATGAAATTCTGAAAAACGTTAAGGCCCACAAGTCCAACACTTATCGCACTCCGCCGGTTGTAAATTAATTGGGCTACGAGGAACCTTCTAGCACCCAAAAAAAACACTTATGTAGAGGAACGGCCTTCCTTACAATCAGTAACGTGATGCTTTGATTACACAAAGAGCTTTTTAGATTCTAGAACGACATGCGAAACAACTATAATAACATCTCTGCTACGAAATTAAAACTAAGTTTACTATTAGGAAAAAAGAGCAGTTTCATTCAAACATATATCAGTGTTGCAACAATCACTGTAAAAAAGAAAATAGAAAGTAAGAAACCCAATCCAAAGAGTTGAAAACAAAGTGGAGGAGCCTGGTTTATTAAGAAAGCTATTTGATCATCATGGTATTTATTTAAAGAAGGAGATGCTTTGGACAATGAAACGTTACTCCGGGTTTGCTAACAATTTAATCTGGTGTTATTAGCCTGCGTATGTGGCTTTTGGTAGTTTATTGTTGGTGGCTTTTGGTAGTTTATTGTTGGTGTCATTTACGACTATTCAAGTCCAATCATGCAAGAAGTGCGCGGTGCGTGTGCTCTGTATACGGACCATTACTGTACTTCTTCTTAATTAATTTACAAGTGAAATGCAATGCTTTTTTGATATTAACACGCTTCTAATGGTTGGACAGGCGGCCCTGAAAGAAGTCGAGGTTTTGGACGGACTCTCCCTGTCATGTTTTGGTCTTTGTGGGCTCTGGTTGTGTTTCTTCTTGTACACGTATATAATATATACTATATTTGCGACATGGCGTACCTTCATCGGACCGCGATGTGCACGCACCCCGTGACACGCTTTACACGGATGGACAGTGCAGAGCCTGCGAACTGGGTAACAGCTAACGCCTTCCGATTGGGTGCAAGCACCAATGGGCGCCGGATAATGCAAGTGGTAGCCTTCAACTCCACAACCATAAAGCTACTCTTTCGTATTTCCGTCTCCGTCGATTGGAACATACGGATGCAAGAGCGGCTATGTACGACCGGGTGCTACGGCCAACCATCATCAATTGTAGCACGTGGGCGCCAGAGCGGCTTTCTTCGTCTCCGTGCCACGCTGAACAAAGTTCGTCACTCCTGCCGAGCTACCTGTGCAGTACTGTTTCCCACTGCCTCAGAAGGTTCTTTTATTCTTTCTAAGTTCCTTCTTGTTCAAACAGTACTGTCCCGATTTTGTGTATTCCGGAGAGTCCCACTGGCTGCATACTCTACTGTTGCATTCATGTAAAATGGCACTTTTTGTAGCCATACTCACGTGACATGAGTATTTGCGTTTATTTTGCAGCAGACCGGGAGTGAACCAAATTGAGAATTGAACAAGACTCTTGAACACGTTTCTATGTTTCAAAGAAGGCGCAACATCGACTCAGAGGATGAGATTCTGTCGACATTGGAAACATCACGTATATGATCTATGTGTTTGGAACTCATGTAACCCGTAGGATTTTGTCAATACCAATTACTCTGTGTATAATCGATGAAAAGAGAATGCATCCATCATACGATAAAGGGGAACCTAGAGTTCATCCACAGGTCTAAATATGTAGTTTAGGCAGACGCTATCGTCTATAGCGACCCACCATGCTCCATAAATACGATTAGGACAGTATAGTAATGACTTCTATCCATACGCAGTACCAATCACAATACGTACAGACACAACTACCAAACCAACTATCAGCCAAATTTGAAGCGATTTTCATAAAATACCAAACCCAGGGTTTAATCAAATATGTCATCACGAAGAAATTCGAATAGAGACGGATCCGGTAGCAACCGCTCGACAAGCAGTAGCCGAACAAGTAGTGCCACACGAAATAGTGACAAAATGGAAGTTGCCGAAGCTCTTTTGGAACTCCGTAATAGAAGGAGTTCCCCCACTACGCCAGCTCCCTCAGGTGCCAGAACACCGGCAGCATCCGAAAGGAATGTTGCTCGCGGACGGGGATCTTCAAGCGCAGCACGTCAGTCGGAGGCAGGTCTACTTACTGCAGGTCAGCCTACTGCAAGTCGACCTACTCAACGTCGACCTGCTGCAGTTCGATCACCTGTTGCAGGTCGATCTACAGGAAGTCCATCGGGAGCATCAGCTTCTGGCGCATCTCCGCACGTTGCCGGTCCATATTTCCCAGGCCCTTTTGTGCCAACAACAAGAACATATTTCGCCGGTTCATCAGGCGCAGGGCCATCCGGTGCGGGTCCATCCGGCGCAGGTCCATCTGGCGCAGCTTCTGGAGCAGTTCCTGGGCCATCTCGACATGTTGCAGGTCCATATTTCACAGGTCCGAATGTCGCAAGCTCATCAGTCGCGGGGGCAGGCCCATCGCGCGCAAGGCCATCTACAGGCGGCGCGGTAAGACCTCCAGTCTCCCGCAAGCGAGCTGCGCCTGCGCCTGCGCCTGCGCCTGCGTCTGCGTCTGCGCCTGCGTCTGCGTCTGCGTCTGCGTCTGCATCTGCGTCTGCGCCTGAGCCTGCGCCTGGGGCCGCAGGCCAACGGCAATCCAAGAAAAGTCGGAACTATGATTGCAGCAAGTGCAACCACACATTCAACACCGTGCCGGAAGCCCAGGAGCACCAACGCAGCTGTCCACAAGTTCACAGATGCGCGTGTGGCTATACAACCCCATATGTGAGGGCGTTCTTACGGCACTCCGCAAAGCATGAGGAAACGAAATGTCCTCAATGTGACCAAACATTTTTCTCAAAGGACGCTCGATACAGTCATCTTGTATCACATCATAGGCCTCCGTCACAACCGCAAAGTTATACCTGCGGACAATGCGGAAAGAGTTTTACAAGACAAGACTACTTGCATAGTCATACTAAGCGAATGCACCCAGACACGCTTCAGATGCCATTTGCTTGTCCAGATTGTTCTCGTACCTTTGTTTCAGAAAAAGCCTTGAGGACCCACACTACCATGTCACATGGGAAACAAGAGAGGCCGAAATTTCAATGTGACATTTGTGGACGTGAATTCGACAGAATGTACAATCTGAAGAGACATAGGGACTCTCATAAAGATGGACAATAACTATACCCGTTGTGAATGTGAAGCAATACTTCCGAAAAACGAAGGATATGAATCGCGATATAGAGCAATTTTCAAGCCTTAAGTAGCGTTTAACTGCATATACATTACATGATAGACTCTGTAAACGATAAATCCCTTCAATCGAAAGTTGAAGCGAAAACAGACGCGATCACACACCGGCACAGCTTCTCTTTTTCAACAGTAATAGAACAGACACTATCAAACGCCGGCACGGCTGCTCCTGTTGACGATTAAATCCTTAGCGGCTCCCGACACCGAACCGACAGTACAAAAAGGCAATTGCAGTACAATAACGCACAAAAAGGGAAACAGTCCATCTAAATTCCATACCAGTGAGGAGGAGGGGAACTTTGGTGTTGGCATTCGCTTTGTTCGGAGAGAGAACAGACACGATCCCACGCTGGCACGGCTTCTCCAACACAGCCCATTAATTTTTGAGCTCGTCTCGTGTTCGTCATGCATCGGTATTTAGATTGTCTCGAATGAGTTCAAATGACTCTTTCAAAAGAAAGAAAAGACCGGCATGCACTTTCTTGTGTCCCTTTTTTCAGTTCACGCAGACACTCTCGCGAGCCGGTACCGACGGTAGCTGCAAAATAAGAGTAACCGTGACAGTAGTGGCGCAGCTCCACTTGATGCATTATATCGATTAGTGAGCCCAGCGCCGCAGTCCGTACAGGAAGAACTCCCAATGCGTCTTTCACGTAGACAATACCAACCGTACCAAATGGTACGTGCGCTGTTTATAAGAAGTTGAAAGAAGCGATGAGGGAGCCCATGAAGGGCAATGTGGGTGCTAATTCAGCACCGGCTTCACCATTGCCGACCTCCGAAGACCCGCCACTCTCGCACAGTGAGCTCCGTCGCTCCGTGCAGATGTGAAATGCAGTAACTGCCACGCAACAGCCGACAATATTCTATTGCATTTTTAGTATCTTTACCTAGGAGAGGGCCTCTGGAAGCGTATAAGAAGAGGCGCCGGCTCGGTGGTTGCCGTAGGTAGAGGAAAGATAGGACCGACCAACGCCTAGTAAAGACTAGACCTTTGCTCCGAGAATTCGATGGTTTTCTCATTGTTATGGGCCCAGAGAGCTCTGATCTACCGAAACGACCTTGCGCCTTGTGGGCCATAAAGACCGTGCTCTGGCCCAACGGAAAAGATAACCAGGAACTTTATGCGACAGCAGTCGCGCAATGGAAATCGTTTCACAGCAAATTGGACGCGAACAATTCGCACAAAATTCGTGAAGATCTTATGGGTATCATGTTGCAATCGCAGCTCTACGGAACAGCAACAGATATCTTCAAGTCAATTTCGCAAGAAGTGATACAGTCAACCGGAGGTGCTGACGCAATTGTTAAGACAGTGTACACTCGTGACTCACTGGCCGTAGTATCCGAGGTTTACCAAAAGAGCTCACTCAAAAAACTTCGGGAATACCGCAAAACATGAAAAAGGGAAGCAGCCAAATGCGTAACTCGAGAACGAACTGTCGGAAGAATCCCCACTGGGAATTCTTAGAAATTGGTCGGCATTGGAAAGCAGGAGGTTCAAAGAGAATACGTACTCAAATGTTGTCAATGAGTTGCATAACAAACTTACTTCTAAGATCCTACCATCGCCCTTCCATATTCAAAATGTAGTACTTTAATCACAGCAAACGGGAAAGGACCGTTCTGCTTGCTTGTGATCTCTGTTTTTCCGGTTTGCAAACATTTCACATTATTACGATACAAACGTAATGGTTCTACATAAAGTACCTATCGATTATGTTAGATACAGAGTGCGGCATGCACAGTTTTCGTCAAACAGCATCGAGCATGCATGGCACCTTATAAATGCACTTGCATCTTCCAGAAAGGATCCCCACATTCCTTCATCTCCATCTTAACACACACGAAGGTATTTGGCATTCATATTAGACAGGTTGGACCTTCGAAAACGTTGCTTCACTGCAAGTAGTTGTAGGTTTTGTGCAAAACATGCAGATGGTATTGGTAGCGGTAGGAATCAATAATTCAGAAATGCGAAGACTTCTGGAATCTCAGCCAAATCTTAAGGAACGAATGGTAGTGAGTTCTTCTTCTTTGTATCGTACGTGGACAGTAGTGGCCTATAAATACGTACTCATAGCTCAGTCTGACTGCAGAAAACACTTAATACGGACAACATGAAGCGAGTTCTTCAATCCAAGTAAAGACAAATGAAATTCTGAAAAACGTTAAGGCCCACAAGTCCAACACTTATCGCACTCCGCCGGTTGTAAATTAATTGGGCTACGAGGAACCTTCTAGCACCCAAAAAAAACACTTATGTAGAGGAACGGCCTTCCTTACAATCAGTAACGTGATGCTTTGATTACACAAAGAGCTTTTTAGATTCTAGAACGACATGCGAAACAACTATAATAACATCTCTGCTACGAAATTAAAACTAAGTTTACTATTAGGAAAAAAGAGCAGTTTCATTCAAACATATATCAGTGTTGCAACAATCACTGTAAAAAAGAAAATAGAAAGTAAGAAACCCAATCCAAAGAGTTGAAAACAAAGTGGAGGAGCCTGGTTTATTAAGAAAGCTATTTGATCATCATGGTATTTATTTAAAGAAGGAGATGCTTTGGACAATGAAACGTTACTCCGGGTTTGCTAACAATTTAATCTGGTGTTATTAGCCTGCGTATGTGGCTTTTGGTAGTTTATTGTTGGTGGCTTTTGGTAGTTTATTGTTGGTGTCATTTACGACTATTCAAGTCCAATCATGCAAGAAGTGCGCGGTGCGTGTGCTCTGTATACGGACCATTACTGTACTTCTTCTTAATTAATTTACAAGTGAAATGCAATGCTTTTTTGATATTAACACGCTTCTAATGGTTGGACAGGCGGCCCTGAAAGAAGTCGAGGTTTTGGACGGACTCTCCCTGTCATGTTTTGGTCTTTGTGGGCTCTGGTTGTGTTTCTTCTTGTACACGTATATAATATATACTATATTTGCGACATGGCGTACCTTCATCGGACCGCGATGTGCACGCACCCCGTGACACGCTTTACACGGATGGACAGTGCAGAGCCTGCGAACTGGGTAACAGCTAACGCCTTCCGATTGGGTGCAAGCACCAATGGGCGCCGGATAATGCAAGTGGTAGCCTTCAACTCCACAACCATAAAGCTACTCTTTCGTATTTCCGTCTCCGTCGATTGGAACATACGGATGCAAGAGCGGCTATGTACGACCGGGTGCTACGGCCAACCATCATCAATTGTAGCACGTGGGCGCCAGAGCGGCTTTCTTCGTCTCCGTGCCACGCTGAACAAAGTTCGTCACTCCTGCCGAGCTACCTGTGCAGTACTGTTTCCCACTGCCTCAGAAGGTTCTTTTATTCTTTCTAAGTTCCTTCTTGTTCAAACAGTACTGTCCCGATTTTGTGTATTCCGGAGAGTCCCACTGGCTGCATACTCTACTGTTGCATTCATGTAAAATGGCACTTTTTGTAGCCATACTCACGTGACATGAGTATTTGCGTTTATTTTGCAGCAGACCGGGAGTGAACCAAATTGAGAATTGAACAAGACTCTTGAACACGTTTCTATGTTTCAAAGAAGGCGCAACATCGACTCAGAGGATGAGATTCTGTCGACATTGGAAACATCACGTATATGATCTATGTGTTTGGAACTCATGTAACCCGTAGGATTTTGTCAATACCAATTACTCTGTGTATAATCGATGAAAAGAGAATGCATCCATCATACGATAAAGGGGAACCTAGAGTTCATCCACAGGTCTAAATATGTAGTTTAGGCAGACGCTATCGTCTATAGCGACCCACCATGCTCCATAAATACGATTAGGACAGTATAGTAATGACTTCTATCCATACGCAGTACCAATCACAATACGTACAGACACAACTACCAAACCAACTATCAGCCAAATTTGAAGCGATTTTCATAAAATACCAAACCCAGGGTTTAATCAAATATGTCATCACGAAGAAATTCGAATAGAGACGGATCCGGTAGCAACCGCTCGACAAGCAGTAGCCGAACAAGTAGTGCCACACGAAATAGTGACAAAATGGAAGTTGCCGAAGCTCTTTTGGAACTCCGTAATAGAAGGAGTTCCCCCACTACGCCAGCTCCCTCAGGTGCCAGAACACCGGCAGCATCCGAAAGGAATGTTGCTCGCGGACGGGGATCTTCAAGCGCAGCACGTCAGTCGGAGGCAGGTCTACTTACTGCAGGTCAGCCTACTGCAAGTCGACCTACTCAACGTCGACCTGCTGCAGTTCGATCACCTGTTGCAGGTCGATCTACAGGAAGTCCATCGGGAGCATCAGCTTCTGGCGCATCTCCGCACGTTGCCGGTCCATATTTCCCAGGCCCTTTTGTGCCAACAACAAGAACATATTTCGCCGGTTCATCAGGCGCAGGGCCATCCGGTGCGGGTCCATCCGGCGCAGGTCCATCTGGCGCAGCTTCTGGAGCAGTTCCTGGGCCATCTCGACATGTTGCAGGTCCATATTTCACAGGTCCGAATGTCGCAAGCTCATCAGTCGCGGGGGCAGGCCCATCGCGCGCAAGGCCATCTACAGGCGGCGCGGTAAGACCTCCAGTCTCCCGCAAGCGAGCTGCGCCTGCGCCTGCGCCTGCGCCTGCGTCTGCGTCTGCGCCTGCGTCTGCGTCTGCGTCTGCGTCTGCATCTGCGTCTGCGCCTGAGCCTGCGCCTGGGGCCGCAGGCCAACGGCAATCCAAGAAAAGTCGGAACTATGATTGCAGCAAGTGCAACCACACATTCAACACCGTGCCGGAAGCCCAGGAGCACCAACGCAGCTGTCCACAAGTTCACAGATGCGCGTGTGGCTATACAACCCCATATGTGAGGGCGTTCTTACGGCACTCCGCAAAGCATGAGGAAACGAAATGTCCTCAATGTGACCAAACATTTTTCTCAAAGGACGCTCGATACAGTCATCTTGTATCACATCATAGGCCTCCGTCACAACCGCAAAGTTATACCTGCGGACAATGCGGAAAGAGTTTTACAAGACAAGACTACTTGCATAGTCATACTAAGCGAATGCACCCAGACACGCTTCAGATGCCATTTGCTTGTCCAGATTGTTCTCGTACCTTTGTTTCAGAAAAAGCCTTGAGGACCCACACTACCATGTCACATGGGAAACAAGAGAGGCCGAAATTTCAATGTGACATTTGTGGACGTGAATTCGACAGAATGTACAATCTGAAGAGACATAGGGACTCTCATAAAGATGGACAATAACTATACCCGTTGTGAATGTGAAGCAATACTTCCGAAAAACGAAGGATATGAATCGCGATATAGAGCAATTTTCAAGCCTTAAGTAGCGTTTAACTGCATATACATTACATGATAGACTCTGTAAACGATAAATCCCTTCAATCGAAAGTTGAAGCGAAAACAGACGCGATCACACACCGGCACAGCTTCTCTTTTTCAACAGTAATAGAACAGACACTATCAAACGCCGGCACGGCTGCTCCTGTTGACGATTAAATCCTTAGCGGCTCCCGACACCGAACCGACAGTACAAAAAGGCAATTGCAGTACAATAACGCACAAAAAGGGAAACAGTCCATCTAAATTCCATACCAGTGAGGAGGAGGGGAACTTTGGTGTTGGCATTCGCTTTGTTCGGAGAGAGAACAGACACGATCCCACGCTGGCACGGCTTCTCCAACACAGCCCATTAATTTTTGAGCTCGTCTCGTGTTCGTCATGCATCGGTATTTAGATTGTCTCGAATGAGTTCAAATGACTCTTTCAAAAGAAAGAAAAGACCGGCATGCACTTTCTTGTGTCCCTTTTTTCAGTTCACGCAGACACTCTCGCGAGCCGGTACCGACGGTAGCTGCAAAATAAGAGTAACCGTGACAGTAGTGGCGCAGCTCCACTTGATGCATTATATCGATTAGTGAGCCCAGCGCCGCAGTCCGTACAGGAAGAACTCCCAATGCGTCTTTCACGTAGACAATACCAACCGTACCAAATGGTACGTGCGCTGTTTATAAGAAGTTGAAAGAAGCGATGAGGGAGCCCATGAAGGGCAATGTGGGTGCTAATTCAGCACCGGCTTCACCATTGCCGACCTCCGAAGACCCGCCACTCTCGCACAGTGAGCTCCGTCGCTCCGTGCAGATGTGAAATGCAGTAACTGCCACGCAACAGCCGACAATATTCTATTGCATTTTTAGTATCTTTACCTAGGAGAGGGCCTCTGGAAGCGTATAAGAAGAGGCGCCGGCTCGGTGGTTGCCGTAGGTAGAGGAAAGATAGGACCGACCAACGCCTAGTAAAGACTAGACCTTTGCTCCGAGAATTCGATGGTTTTCTCATTGTTATGGGCCCAGAGAGCTCTGATCTACCGAAACGACCTTGCGCCTTGTGGGCCATAAAGACCGTGCTCTGGCCCAACGGAAAAGATAACCAGGAACTTTATGCGACAGCAGTCGCGCAATGGAAATCGTTTCACAGCAAATTGGACGCGAACAATTCGCACAAAATTCGTGAAGATCTTATGGGTATCATGTTGCAATCGCAGCTCTACGGAACAGCAACAGATATCTTCAAGTCAATTTCGCAAGAAGTGATACAGTCAACCGGAGGTGCTGACGCAATTGTTAAGACAGTGTACACTCGTGACTCACTGGCCGTAGTATCCGAGGTTTACCAAAAGAGCTCACTCAAAAAACTTCGGGAATACCGCAAAACATGAAAAAGGGAAGCAGCCAAATGCGTAACTCGAGAACGAACTGTCGGAAGAATCCCCACTGGGAATTCTTAGAAATTGGTCGGCATTGGAAAGCAGGAGGTTCAAAGAGAATACGTACTCAAATGTTGTCAATGAGTTGCATAACAAACTTACTTCTAAGATCCTACCATCGCCCTTCCATATTCAAAATGTAGTACTTTAATCACAGCAAACGGGAAAGGACCGTTCTGCTTGCTTGTGATCTCTGTTTTTTCCGGTTTGCAAACATTTCACATTATTACGATACAAACGTAATGGTTCTACATAAAGTACCTATCGATTATGTTAGATACAGAGTGCGGCATGCACAGTTTTCGTCAAACAGCATCGAGCATGCATGGCACCTTATAAATGCACTTGCATCTTCCAGAAAGGATCCCCACATTCCTTCATCTCCATCTTAACACACACGAAGGTATTTGGCATTCATATTAGACAGGTTGGACCTTCGAAAACGTTGCTTCACTGCAAGTAGTTGTAGGTTTTGTGCAAAACATGCAGATGGTATTGGTAGCGGTAGGAATCAATAATTCAGAAATGCGAAGACTTCTGGAATCTCAGCCAAATCTTAAGGAACGAATGGTAGTGAGTTCTTCTTCTTTGTATCGTACGTGGACAGTAGTGGCCTATAAATACGTACTCATAGCTCAGTCTGACTGCAGAAAACACTTAATACGGACAACATGAAGCGAGTTCTTCAATCCAAGTAAAGACAAATGAAATTCTGAAAAACGTTAAGGCCCACAAGTCCAACACTTATCGCACTCCGCCGGTTGTAAATTAATTGGGCTACGAGGAACCTTCTAGCACCCAAAAAAAACACTTATGTAGAGGAACGGCCTTCCTTACAATCAGTAACGTGATGCTTTGATTACACAAAGAGCTTTTTAGATTCTAGAACGACATGCGAAACAACTATAATAACATCTCTGCTACGAAATTAAAACTAAGTTTACTATTAGGAAAAAAGAGCAGTTTCATTCAAACATATATCAGTGTTGCAACAATCACTGTAAAAAAGAAAATAGAAAGTAAGAAACCCAATCCAAAGAGTTGAAAACAAAGTGGAGGAGCCTGGTTTATTAAGAAAGCTATTTGATCATCATGGTATTTATTTAAAGAAGGAGATGCTTTGGACAATGAAACGTTACTCCGGGTTTGCTAACAATTTAATCTGGTGTTATTAGCCTGCGTATGTGGCTTTTGGTAGTTTATTGTTGGTGGCTTTTGGTAGTTTATTGTTGGTGTCATTTACGACTATTCAAGTCCAATCATGCAAGAAGTGCGCGGTGCGTGTGCTCTGTATACGGACCATTACTGTACTTCTTCTTAATTAATTTACAAGTGAAATGCAATGCTTTTTTGATATTAACACGCTTCTAATGGTTGGACAGGCGGCCCTGAAAGAAGTCGAGGTTTTGGACGGACTCTCCCTGTCATGTTTTGGTCTTTGTGGGCTCTGGTTGTGTTTCTTCTTGTACACGTATATAATATATACTATATTTGCGACATGGCGTACCTTCATCGGACCGCGATGTGCACGCACCCCGTGACACGCTTTACACGGATGGACAGTGCAGAGCCTGCGAACTGGGTAACAGCTAACGCCTTCCGATTGGGTGCAAGCACCAATGGGCGCCGGATAATGCAAGTGGTAGCCTTCAACTCCACAACCATAAAGCTACTCTTTCGTATTTCCGTCTCCGTCGATTGGAACATACGGATGCAAGAGCGGCTATGTACGACCGGGTGCTACGGCCAACCATCATCAATTGTAGCACGTGGGCGCCAGAGCGGCTTTCTTCGTCTCCGTGCCACGCTGAACAAAGTTCGTCACTCCTGCCGAGCTACCTGTGCAGTACTGTTTCCCACTGCCTCAGAAGGTTCTTTTATTCTTTCTAAGTTCCTTCTTGTTCAAACAGTACTGTCCCGATTTTGTGTATTCCGGAGAGTCCCACTGGCTGCATACTCTACTGTTGCATTCATGTAAAATGGCACTTTTTGTAGCCATACTCACGTGACATGAGTATTTGCGTTTATTTTGCAGCAGACCGGGAGTGAACCAAATTGAGAATTGAACAAGACTCTTGAACACGTTTCTATGTTTCAAAGAAGGCGCAACATCGACTCAGAGGATGAGATTCTGTCGACATTGGAAACATCACGTATATGATCTATGTGTTTGGAACTCATGTAACCCGTAGGATTTTGTCAATACCAATTACTCTGTGTATAATCGATGAAAAGAGAATGCATCCATCATACGATAAAGGGGAACCTAGAGTTCATCCACAGGTCTAAATATGTAGTTTAGGCAGACGCTATCGTCTATAGCGACCCACCATGCTCCATAAATACGATTAGGACAGTATAGTAATGACTTCTATCCATACGCAGTACCAATCACAATACGTACAGACACAACTACCAAACCAACTATCAGCCAAATTTGAAGCGATTTT
Source organism: Gracilariopsis chorda (assembly GCA_003194525.1). NCBI lineage: Eukaryota > Rhodophyta > Florideophyceae > Gracilariales > Gracilariaceae > Gracilariopsis > Gracilariopsis chorda. Next base: position 23,973 of record NBIV01000293.1, read on the forward strand.
CATAAAATACCAAACCCAGGGTTTAATCAAATATGTCATCACGAAGAAATTCGAATAGAGACGGATCCGGTAGCAACCGCTCGACAAGCAGTAGCCGAACAAGTAGTGCCACACGAAATAGTGACAAAATGGAAGTTGCCGAAGCTCTTTTGGAACTCCGTAATAGAAGGAGTTCCCCCACTACGCCAGCTCCCTCAGGTGCCAGAACACCGGCAGCATCCGAAAGGAATGTTGCTCGCGGACGGGGATCTTCAAGCGCAGCACGTCAGTCGGAGGCAGGTCTACTTACTGCAGGTCAGCCTACTGCAAGTCGACCTACTCAACGTCGACCTGCTGCAGTTCGATCACCTGTTGCAGGTCGATCTACAGGAAGTCCATCGGGAGCATCAGCTTCTGGCGCATCTCCGCACGTTGCCGGTCCATATTTCCCAGGCCCTTTTGTGCCAACAACAAGAACATATTTCGCCGGTTCATCAGGCGCAGGGCCATCCGGTGCGGGTCCATCCGGCGCAGGTCCATCTGGCGCAGCTTCTGGAGCAGTTCCTGGGCCATCTCGACATGTTGCAGGTCCATATTTCACAGGTCCGAATGTCGCAAGCTCATCAGTCGCGGGGGCAGGCCCATCGCGCGCAAGGCCATCTACAGGCGGCGCGGTAAGACCTCCAGTCTCCCGCAAGCGAGCTGCGCCTGCGCCTGCGCCTGCGCCTGCGCCTGCGTCTGCGTCTGCGCCTGCGTCTGCGTCTGCGTCTGCATCTGCGTCTGCGCCTGAGCCTGCGCCTGGGGCCGCAGGCCAACGGCAATCCAAGAAAAGTCGGAACTATGATTGCAGCAAGTGCAACCACACATTCAACACCGTGCCGGAAGCCCAGGAGCACCAACGCAGCTGTCCACAAGTTCACAGATGCGCGTGTGGCTATACAACCCCATATGTGAGGGCGTTCTTACGGCACTCCGCAAAGCATGAGGAAACGAAATGTCCTCAATGTGACCAAACATTTTTCTCAAAGGACGCTCGATACAGTCATCTTGTATCACATCATAGGCCTCCGTCACAACCGCAAAGTTATACCTGCGGACAATGCGGAAAGAGTTTTACAAGACAAGACTACTTGCATAGTCATACTAAGCGAATGCACCCAGACACGCTTCAGATGCCATTTGCTTGTCCAGATTGTTCTCGTACCTTTGTTTCAGAAAAAGCCTTGAGGACCCACACTACCATGTCACATGGGAAACAAGAGAGGCCGAAATTTCAATGTGACATTTGTGGACGTGAATTCGACAGAATGTACAATCTGAAGAGACATAGGGACTCTCATAAAGATGGACAATAACTATACCCGTTGTGAATGTGAAGCAATACTTCCGAAAAACGAAGGATATGAATCGCGATATAGAGCAATTTTCAAGCCTTAAGTAGCGTTTAACTGCATATACATTACATGATAGACTCTGTAAACGATAAATCCCTTCAATCGAAAGTTGAAGCGAAAACAGACGCGATCACACACCGGCACAGCTTCTCTTTTTCAACAGTAATAGAACAGACACTATCAAACGCCGGCACGGCTGCTCCTGTTGACGATTAAATCCTTAGCGGCTCCCGACACCGAACCGACAGTACAAAAAGGCAATTGCAGTACAATAACGCACAAAAAGGGAAACAGTCCATCTAAATTCCATACCAGTGAGGAGGAGGGGAACTTTGGTGTTGGCATTCGCTTTGTTCGGAGAGAGAACAGACACGATCCCACGCTGGCACGGCTTCTCCAACACAGCCCATTAATTTTTGAGCTCGTCTCGTGTTCGTCATGCATCGGTATTTAGATTGTCTCGAATGAGTTCAAATGACTCTTTCAAAAGAAAGAAAAGACCGGCATGCACTTTCTTGTGTCCCTTTTTTCAGTTCACGCAGACACTCTCGCGAGCCGGTACCGACGGTAGCTGCAAAATAAGAGTAACCGTGACAGTAGTGGCGCAGCTCCACTTGATGCATTATATCGATTAGTGAGCCCAGCGCCGCAGTCCGTACAGGAAGAACTCCCAATGCGTCTTTCACGTAGACAATACCAACCGTACCAAATGGTACGTGCGCTGTTTATAAGAAGTTGAAAGAAGCGATGAGGGAGCCCATGAAGGGCAATGTGGGTGCTAATTCAGCACCGGCTTCACCATTGCCGACCTCCGAAGACCCGCCACTCTCGCACAGTGAGCTCCGTCGCTCCGTGCAGATGTGAAATGCAGTAACTGCCACGCAACAGCCGACAATATTCTATTGCATTTTTAGTATCTTTACCTAGGAGAGGGCCTCTGGAAGCGTATAAGAAGAGGCGCCGGCTCGGTGGTTGCCGTAGGTAGAGGAAAGATAGGACCGACCAACGCCTAGTAAAGACTAGACCTTTGCTCCGAGAATTCGATGGTTTTCTCATTGTTATGGGCCCAGAGAGCTCTGATCTACCGAAACGACCTTGCGCCTTGTGGGCCATAAAGACCGTGCTCTGGCCCAACGGAAAAGATAACCAGGAACTTTATGCGACAGCAGTCGCGCAATGGAAATCGTTTCACAGCAAATTGGACGCGAACAATTCGCACAAAATTCGTGAAGATCTTATGGGTATCATGTTGCAATCGCAGCTCTACGGAACAGCAACAGATATCTTCAAGTCAATTTCGCAAGAAGTGATACAGTCAACCGGAGGTGCTGACGCAATTGTTAAGACAGTGTACACTCGTGACTCACTGGCCGTAGTATCCGAGGTTTACCAAAAGAGCTCACTCAAAAAACTTCGGGAATACCGCAAAACATGAAAAAGGGAAGCAGCCAAATGCGTAACTCGAGAACGAACTGTCGGAAGAATCCCCACTGGGAATTCTTAGAAATTGGTCGGCATTGGAAAGCAGGAGGTTCAAAGAGAATACGTACTCAAATGTTGTCAATGAGTTGCATAACAAACTTACTTCTAAGATCCTACCATCGCCCTTCCATATTCAAAATGTAGTACTTTAATCACAGCAAACGGGAAAGGACCGTTCTGCTTGCTTGTGATCTCTGTTTTTCCGGTTTGCAAACATTTCACATTATTACGATACAAACGTAATGGTTCTACATAAAGTACCTATCGATTATGTTAGATACAGAGTGCGGCATGCACAGTTTTCGTCAAACAGCATCGAGCATGCATGGCACCTTATAAATGCACTTGCATCTTCCAGAAAGGATCCCCACATTCCTTCATCTCCATCTTAACACACACGAAGGTATTTGGCATTCATATTAGACAGGTTGGACCTTCGAAAACGTTGCTTCACTGCAAGTAGTTGTAGGTTTTGTGCAAAACATGCAGATGGTATTGGTAGCGGTAGGAATCAATAATTCAGAAATGCGAAGACTTCTGGAATCTCAGCCAAATCTTAAGGAACGAATGGTAGTGAGTTCTTCTTCTTTGTATCGTACGTGGACAGTAGTGGCCTATAAATACGTACTCATAGCTCAGTCTGACTGCAGAAAACACTTAATACGGACAACATGAAGCGAGTTCTTCAATCCAAGTAAAGACAAATGAAATTCTGAAAAACGTTAAGGCCCACAAGTCCAACACTTATCGCACTCCGCCGGTTGTAAATTAATTGGGCTACGAGGAACCTTCTAGCACCCAAAAAAAACACTTATGTAGAGGAACGGCCTTCCTTACAATCAGTAACGTGATGCTTTGATTACACAAAGAGCTTTTTAGATTCTAGAACGACATGCGAAACAACTATAATAACATCTCTGCTACGAAATTAAAACTAAGTTTACTATTAGGAAAAAAGAGCAGTTTCATTCAAACATATATCAGTGTTGCAACAATCACTGTAAAAAAGAAAATAGAAAGTAAGAAACCCAATCCAAAGAGTTGAAAACAAAGTGGAGGAGCCTGGTTTATTAAGAAAGCTATTTGATCATCATGGTATTTATTTAAAGAAGGAGATGCTTTGGACAATGAAACGTTACTCCGGGTTTGCTAACAATTTAATCTGGTGTTATTAGCCTGCGTATGTGGCTTTTGGTAGTTTATTGTTGGTGGCTTTTGGTAGTTTATTGTTGGTGTCATTTACGACTATTCAAGTCCAATCATGCAAGAAGTGCGCGGTGCGTGTGCTCTGTATACGGACCATTACTGTACTTCTTCTTAATTAATTTACAAGTGAAATGCAATGCTTTTTTGATATTAACACGCTTCTAATGGTTGGACAGGCGGCCCTGAAAGAAGTCGAGGTTTTGGACGGACTCTCCCTGTCATGTTTTGGTCTTTGTGGGCTCTGGTTGTGTTTCTTCTTGTACACGTATATAATATATACTATATTTGCGACATGGCGTACCTTCATCGGACCGCGATGTGCACGCACCCCGTGACACGCTTTACACGGATGGACAGTGCAGAGCCTGCGAACTGGGTAACAGCTAACGCCTTCCGATTGGGTGCAAGCACCAATGGGCGCCGGATAATGCAAGTGGTAGCCTTCAACTCCACAACCATAAAGCTACTCTTTCGTATTTCCGTCTCCGTCGATTGGAACATACGGATGCAAGAGCGGCTATGTACGACCGGGTGCTACGGCCAACCATCATCAATTGTAGCACGTGGGCGCCAGAGCGGCTTTCTTCGTCTCCGTGCCACGCTGAACAAAGTTCGTCACTCCTGCCGAGCTACCTGTGCAGTACTGTTTCCCACTGCCTCAGAAGGTTCTTTTATTCTTTCTAAGTTCCTTCTTGTTCAAACAGTACTGTCCCGATTTTGTGTATTCCGGAGAGTCCCACTGGCTGCATACTCTACTGTTGCATTCATGTAAAATGGCACTTTTTGTAGCCATACTCACGTGACATGAGTATTTGCGTTTATTTTGCAGCAGACCGGGAGTGAACCAAATTGAGAATTGAACAAGACTCTTGAACACGTTTCTATGTTTCAAAGAAGGCGCAACATCGACTCAGAGGATGAGATTCTGTCGACATTGGAAACATCACGTATATGATCTATGTGTTTGGAACTCATGTAACCCGTAGGATTTTGTCAATACCAATTACTCTGTGTATAATCGATGAAAAGAGAATGCATCCATCATACGATAAAGGGGAACCTAGAGTTCATCCACAGGTCTAAATATGTAGTTTAGGCAGACGCTATCGTCTATAGCGACCCACCATGCTCCATAAATACGATTAGGACAGTATAGTAATGACTTCTATCCATACGCAGTACCAATCACAATACGTACAGACACAACTACCAAACCAACTATCAGCCAAATTTGAAGCGATTTTCATAAAATACCAAACCCAGGGTTTAATCAAATATGTCATCACGAAGAAATTCGAATAGAGACGGATCCGGTAGCAACCGCTCGACAAGCAGTAGCCGAACAAGTAGTGCCACACGAAATAGTGACAAAATGGAAGTTGCCGAAGCTCTTTTGGAACTCCGTAATAGAAGGAGTTCCCCCACTACGCCAGCTCCCTCAGGTGCCAGAACACCGGCAGCATCCGAAAGGAATGTTGCTCGCGGACGGGGATCTTCAAGCGCAGCACGTCAGTCGGAGGCAGGTCTACTTACTGCAGGTCAGCCTACTGCAAGTCGACCTACTCAACGTCGACCTGCTGCAGTTCGATCACCTGTTGCAGGTCGATCTACAGGAAGTCCATCGGGAGCATCAGCTTCTGGCGCATCTCCGCACGTTGCCGGTCCATATTTCCCAGGCCCTTTTGTGCCAACAACAAGAACATATTTCGCCGGTTCATCAGGCGCAGGGCCATCCGGTGCGGGTCCATCCGGCGCAGGTCCATCTGGCGCAGCTTCTGGAGCAGTTCCTGGGCCATCTCGACATGTTGCAGGTCCATATTTCACAGGTCCGAATGTCGCAAGCTCATCAGTCGCGGGGGCAGGCCCATCGCGCGCAAGGCCATCTACAGGCGGCGCGGTAAGACCTCCAGTCTCCCGCAAGCGAGCTGCGCCTGCGCCTGCGCCTGCGCCTGCGCCTGCGTCTGCGTCTGCGCCTGCGTCTGCGTCTGCGTCTGCGTCTGCATCTGCGTCTGCGCCTGAGCCTGCGCCTGGGGCCGCAGGCCAACGGCAATCCAAGAAAAGTCGGAACTATGATTGCAGCAAGTGCAACCACACATTCAACACCGTGCCGGAAGCCCAGGAGCACCAACGCAGCTGTCCACAAGTTCACAGATGCGCGTGTGGCTATACAACCCCATATGTGAGGGCGTTCTTACGGCACTCCGCAAAGCATGAGGAAACGAAATGTCCTCAATGTGACCAAACATTTTTCTCAAAGGACGCTCGATACAGTCATCTTGTATCACATCATAGGCCTCCGTCACAACCGCAAAGTTATACCTGCGGACAATGCGGAAAGAGTTTTACAAGACAAGACTACTTGCATAGTCATACTAAGCGAATGCACCCAGACACGCTTCAGATGCCATTTGCTTGTCCAGATTGTTCTCGTACCTTTGTTTCAGAAAAAGCCTTGAGGACCCACACTACCATGTCACATGGGAAACAAGAGAGGCCGAAATTTCAATGTGACATTTGTGGACGTGAATTCGACAGAATGTACAATCTGAAGAGACATAGGGACTCTCATAAAGATGGACAATAACTATACCCGTTGTGAATGTGAAGCAATACTTCCGAAAAACGAAGGATATGAATCGCGATATAGAGCAATTTTCAAGCCTTAAGTAGCGTTTAACTGCATATACATTACATGATAGACTCTGTAAACGATAAATCCCTTCAATCGAAAGTTGAAGCGAAAACAGACGCGATCACACACCGGCACAGCTTCTCTTTTTCAACAGTAATAGAACAGACACTATCAAACGCCGGCACGGCTGCTCCTGTTGACGATTAAATCCTTAGCGGCTCCCGACACCGAACCGACAGTACAAAAAGGCAATTGCAGTACAATAACGCACAAAAAGGGAAACAGTCCATCTAAATTCCATACCAGTGAGGAGGAGGGGAACTTTGGTGTTGGCATTCGCTTTGTTCGGAGAGAGAACAGACACGATCCCACGCTGGCACGGCTTCTCCAACACAGCCCATTAATTTTTGAGCTCGTCTCGTGTTCGTCATGCATCGGTATTTAGATTGTCTCGAATGAGTTCAAATGACTCTTTCAAAAGAAAGAAAAGACCGGCATGCACTTTCTTGTGTCCCTTTTTTCAGTTCACGCAGACACTCTCGCGAGCCGGTACCGACGGTAGCTGCAAAATAAGAGTAACCGTGACAGTAGTGGCGCAGCTCCACTTGATGCATTATATCGATTAGTGAGCCCAGCGCCGCAGTCCGTACAGGAAGAACTCCCAATGCGTCTTTCACGTAGACAATACCAACCGTACCAAATGGTACGTGCGCTGTTTATAAGAAGTTGAAAGAAGCGATGAGGGAGCCCATGAAGGGCAATGTGGGTGCTAATTCAGCACCGGCTTCACCATTGCCGACCTCCGAAGACCCGCCACTCTCGCACAGTGAGCTCCGTCGCTCCGTGCAGATGTGAAATGCAGTAACTGCCACGCAACAGCCGACAATATTCTATTGCATTTTTAGTATCTTTACCTAGGAGAGGGCCTCTGGAAGCGTATAAGAAGAGGCGCCGGCTCGGTGGTTGCCGTAGGTAGAGGAAAGATAGGACCGACCAACGCCTAGTAAAGACTAGACCTTTGCTCCGAGAATTCGATGGTTTTCTCATTGTTATGGGCCCAGAGAGCTCTGATCTACCGAAACGACCTTGCGCCTTGTGGGCCATAAAGACCGTGCTCTGGCCCAACGGAAAAGATAACCAGGAACTTTATGCGACAGCAGTCGCGCAATGGAAATCGTTTCACAGCAAATTGGACGCGAACAATTCGCACAAAATTCGTGAAGATCTTATGGGTATCATGTTGCAATCGCAGCTCTACGGAACAGCAACAGATATCTTCAAGTCAATTTCGCAAGAAGTGATACAGTCAACCGGAGGTGCTGACGCAATTGTTAAGACAGTGTACACTCGTGACTCACTGGCCGTAGTATCCGAGGTTTACCAAAAGAGCTCACTCAAAAAACTTCGGGAATACCGCAAAACATGAAAAAGGGAAGCAGCCAAATGCGTAACTCGAGAACGAACTGTCGGAAGAATCCCCACTGGGAATTCTTAGAAATTGGTCGGCATTGGAAAGCAGGAGGTTCAAAGAGAATACGTACTCAAATGTTGTCAATGAGTTGCATAACAAACTTACTTCTAAGATCCTACCATCGCCCTTCCATATTCAAAATGTAGTACTTTAATCACAGCAAACGGGAAAGGACCGTTCTGCTTGCTTGTGATCTCTGTTTTTCCGGTTTGCAAACATTTCACATTATTACGATACAAACGTAATGGTTCTACATAAAGTACCTATCGATTATGTTAGATACAGAGTGCGGCATGCACAGTTTTCGTCAAACAGCATCGAGCATGCATGGCACCTTATAAATGCACTTGCATCTTCCAGAAAGGATCCCCACATTCCTTCATCTCCATCTTAACACACACGAAGGTATTTGGCATTCATATTAGACAGGTTGGACCTTCGAAAACGTTGCTTCACTGCAAGTAGTTGTAGGTTTTGTGCAAAACATGCAGATGGTATTGGTAGCGGTAGGAATCAATAATTCAGAAATGCGAAGACTTCTGGAATCTCAGCCAAATCTTAAGGAACGAATGGTAGTGAGTTCTTCTTCTTTGTATCGTACGTGGACAGTAGTGGCCTATAAATACGTACTCATAGCTCAGTCTGACTGCAGAAAACACTTAATACGGACAACATGAAGCGAGTTCTTCAATCCAAGTAAAGACAAATGAAATTCTGAAAAACGTTAAGGCCCACAAGTCCAACACTTATCGCACTCCGCCGGTTGTAAATTAATTGGGCTACGAGGAACCTTCTAGCACCCAAAAAAAACACTTATGTAGAGGAACGGCCTTCCTTACAATCAGTAACGTGATGCTTTGATTACACAAAGAGCTTTTTAGATTCTAGAACGACATGCGAAACAACTATAATAACATCTCTGCTACGAAATTAAAACTAAGTTTACTATTAGGAAAAAAGAGCAGTTTCATTCAAACATATATCAGTGTTGCAACAATCACTGTAAAAAAGAAAATAGAAAGTAAGAAACCCAATCCAAAGAGTTGAAAACAAAGTGGAGGAGCCTGGTTTATTAAGAAAGCTATTTGATCATCATGGTATTTATTTAAAGAAGGAGATGCTTTGGACAATGAAACGTTACTCCGGGTTTGCTAACAATTTAATCTGGTGTTATTAGCCTGCGTATGTGGCTTTTGGTAGTTTATTGTTGGTGGCTTTTGGTAGTTTATTGTTGGTGTCATTTACGACTATTCAAGTCCAATCATGCAAGAAGTGCGCGGTGCGTGTGCTCTGTATACGGACCATTACTGTACTTCTTCTTAATTAATTTACAAGTGAAATGCAATGCTTTTTTGATATTAACACGCTTCTAATGGTTGGACAGGCGGCCCTGAAAGAAGTCGAGGTTTTGGACGGACTCTCCCTGTCATGTTTTGGTCTTTGTGGGCTCTGGTTGTGTTTCTTCTTGTACACGTATATAATATATACTATATTTGCGACATGGCGTACCTTCATCGGACCGCGATGTGCACGCACCCCGTGACACGCTTTACACGGATGGACAGTGCAGAGCCTGCGAACTGGGTAACAGCTAACGCCTTCCGATTGGGTGCAAGCACCAATGGGCGCCGGATAATGCAAGTGGTAGCCTTCAACTCCACAACCATAAAGCTACTCTTTCGTATTTCCGTCTCCGTCGATTGGAACATACGGATGCAAGAGCGGCTATGTACGACCGGGTGCTACGGCCAACCATCATCAATTGTAGCACGTGGGCGCCAGAGCGGCTTTCTTCGTCTCCGTGCCACGCTGAACAAAGTTCGTCACTCCTGCCGAGCTACCTGTGCAGTACTGTTTCCCACTGCCTCAGAAGGTTCTTTTATTCTTTCTAAGTTCCTTCTTGTTCAAACAGTACTGTCCCGATTTTGTGTATTCCGGAGAGTCCCACTGGCTGCATACTCTACTGTTGCATTCATGTAAAATGGCACTTTTTGTAGCCATACTCACGTGACATGAGTATTTGCGTTTATTTTGCAGCAGACCGGGAGTGAACCAAATTGAGAATTGAACAAGACTCTTGAACACGTTTCTATGTTTCAAAGAAGGCGCAACATCGACTCAGAGGATGAGATTCTGTCGACATTGGAAACATCACGTATATGATCTATGTGTTTGGAACTCATGTAACCCGTAGGATTTTGTCAATACCAATTACTCTGTGTATAATCGATGAAAAGAGAATGCATCCATCATACGATAAAGGGGAACCTAGAGTTCATCCACAGGTCTAAATATGTAGTTTAGGCAGACGCTATCGTCTATAGCGACCCACCATGCTCCATAAATACGATTAGGACAGTATAGTAATGACTTCTATCCATACGCAGTACCAATCACAATACGTACAGACACAACTACCAAACCAACTATCAGCCAAATTTGAAGCGATTTTCATAAAATACCAAACCCAGGGTTTAATCAAATATGTCATCACGAAGAAATTCGAATAGAGACGGATCCGGTAGCAACCGCTCGACAAGCAGTAGCCGAACAAGTAGTGCCACACGAAATAGTGACAAAATGGAAGTTGCCGAAGCTCTTTTGGAACTCCGTAATAGAAGGAGTTCCCCCACTACGCCAGCTCCCTCAGGTGCCAGAACACCGGCAGCATCCGAAAGGAATGTTGCTCGCGGACGGGGATCTTCAAGCGCAGCACGTCAGTCGGAGGCAGGTCTACTTACTGCAGGTCAGCCTACTGCAAGTCGACCTACTCAACGTCGACCTGCTGCAGTTCGATCACCTGTTGCAGGTCGATCTACAGGAAGTCCATCGGGAGCATCAGCTTCTGGCGCATCTCCGCACGTTGCCGGTCCATATTTCCCAGGCCCTTTTGTGCCAACAACAAGAACATATTTCGCCGGTTCATCAGGCGCAGGGCCATCCGGTGCGGGTCCATCCGGCGCAGGTCCATCTGGCGCAGCTTCTGGAGCAGTTCCTGGGCCATCTCGACATGTTGCAGGTCCATATTTCACAGGTCCGAATGTCGCAAGCTCATCAGTCGCGGGGGCAGGCCCATCGCGCGCAAGGCCATCTACAGGCGGCGCGGTAAGACCTCCAGTCTCCCGCAAGCGAGCTGCGCCTGCGCCTGCGCCTGCGCCTGCGCCTGCGTCTGCGTCTGCGCCTGCGTCTGCGTCTGCGTCTGCATCTGCGTCTGCGCCTGAGCCTGCGCCTGGGGCCGCAGGCCAACGGCAATCCAAGAAAAGTCGGAACTATGATTGCAGCAAGTGCAACCACACATTCAACACCGTGCCGGAAGCCCAGGAGCACCAACGCAGCTGTCCACAAGTTCACAGATGCGCGTGTGGCTATACAACCCCATATGTGAGGGCGTTCTTACGGCACTCCGCAAAGCATGAGGAAACGAAATGTCCTCAATGTGACCAAACATTTTTCTCAAAGGACGCTCGATACAGTCATCTTGTATCACATCATAGGCCTCCGTCACAACCGCAAAGTTATACCTGCGGACAATGCGGAAAGAGTTTTACAAGACAAGACTACTTGCATAGTCATACTAAGCGAATGCACCCAGACACGCTTCAGATGCCATTTGCTTGTCCAGATTGTTCTCGTACCTTTGTTTCAGAAAAAGCCTTGAGGACCCACACTACCATGTCACATGGGAAACAAGAGAGGCCGAAATTTCAATGTGACATTTGTGGACGTGAATTCGACAGAATGTACAATCTGAAGAGACATAGGGACTCTCATAAAGATGGACAATAACTATACCCGTTGTGAATGTGAAGCAATACTTCCGAAAAACGAAGGATATGAATCGCGATATAGAGCAATTTTCAAGCCTTAAGTAGCGTTTAACTGCATATACATTACATGATAGACTCTGTAAACGATAAATCCCTTCAATCGAAAGTTGAAGCGAAAACAGACGCGATCACACACCGGCACAGCTTCTCTTTTTCAACAGTAATAGAACAGACACTATCAAACGCCGGCACGGCTGCTCCTGTTGACGATTAAATCCTTAGCGGCTCCCGACACCGAACCGACAGTACAAAAAGGCAATTGCAGTACAATAACGCACAAAAAGGGAAACAGTCCATCTAAATTCCATACCAGTGAGGAGGAGGGGAACTTTGGTGTTGGCATTCGCTTTGTTCGGAGAGAGAACAGACACGATCCCACGCTGGCACGGCTTCTCCAACACAGCCCATTAATTTTTGAGCTCGTCTCGTGTTCGTCATGCATCGGTATTTAGATTGTCTCGAATGAGTTCAAATGACTCTTTCAAAAGAAAGAAAAGACCGGCATGCACTTTCTTGTGTCCCTTTTTTCAGTTCACGCAGACACTCTCGCGAGCCGGTACCGACGGTAGCTGCAAAATAAGAGTAACCGTGACAGTAGTGGCGCAGCTCCACTTGATGCATTATATCGATTAGTGAGCCCAGCGCCGCAGTCCGTACAGGAAGAACTCCCAATGCGTCTTTCACGTAGACAATACCAACCGTACCAAATGGTACGTGCGCTGTTTATAAGAAGTTGAAAGAAGCGATGAGGGAGCCCATGAAGGGCAATGTGGGTGCTAATTCAGCACCGGCTTCACCATTGCCGACCTCCGAAGACCCGCCACTCTCGCACAGTGAGCTCCGTCGCTCCGTGCAGATGTGAAATGCAGTAACTGCCACGCAACAGCCGACAATATTCTATTGCATTTTTTAGTATCTTTACCTAGGAGAGGGCCTCTGGAAGCGTATAAGAAGAGGCGCCGGCTCGGTGGTTGCCGTAGGTAGAGGAAAGATAGGACCGACCAACGCCTAGTAAAGACTAGACCTTTGCTCCGAGAATTCGATGGTTTTCTCATTGTTATGGGCCCAGAGAGCTCTGATCTACCGAAACGACCTTGCGCCTTGTGGGCCATAAAGACCGTGCTCTGGCCCAACGGAAAAGATAACCAGGAACTTTATGCGACAGCAGTCGCGCAATGGAAATCGTTTCACAGCAAATTGGACGCGAACAATTCGCACAAAATTCGTGAAGATCTTATGGGTATCATGTTGCAATCGCAGCTCTACGGAACAGCAACAGATATCTTCAAGTCAATTTCGCAAGAAGTGATACAGTCAACCGGAGGTGCTGACGCAATTGTTAAGACAGTGTACACTCGTGACTCACTGGCCGTAGTATCCGAGGTTTACCAAAAGAGCTCACTCAAAAAACTTCGGGAATACCGCAAAACATGAAAAAGGGAAGCAGCCAAATGCGTAACTCGAGAACGAACTGTCGGAAGAATCCCCACTGGGAATTCTTAGAAATTGGTCGGCATTGGAAAGCAGGAGGTTCAAAGAGAATACGTACTCAAAATGTTGTCAATGAGTTGCATAACAAACTTACTTCTAAGATCCTACCATCGCCCTTCCATATTCAAAATGTAGTACTTTAATCACAGCAAACGGGAAAGGACCGTTCTGCTTGCTTGTGATCTCTGTTTTTCCGGTTTGCAAACATTTCACATTATTACGATACAAACGTAATGGTTCTACATAAAGTACCTATCGATTATGTTAGATACAGAGTGCGGCATGCACAGTTTTCGTCAAACAGCATCGAGCATGCATGGCACCTTATAAATGCACTTGCATCTTCCAGAAAGGATCCCCACATTCCTTCATCTCCATCTTAACACACACGAAGGTATTTGGCATTCATATTAGACAGGTTGGACCTTCGAAAACGTTGCTTCACTGCAAGTAGTTGTAGGTTTTGTGCAAAACATGCAGATGGTATTGGTAGCGGTAGGAATCAATAATTCAGAAATGCGAAGACTTCTGGAATCTCAGCCAAATCTTAAGGAACGAATGGTAGTGAGTTCTTCTTCTTTGTATCGTACGTGGACAGTAGTGGCCTATAAATACGTACTCATAGCTCAGTCTGACTGCAGAAAACACTTAATACGGACAACATGAAGCGAGTTTCTTCAATCCAAGTAAAGACAAATGAAATTCTGAAAAACGTTAAGGCCCACAAGTCCAACACTTATCGCACTCCGCCGGTTGTAAATTAATTGGGCTACGAGGAACCTTCTAGCACCCAAAAAAAACACTTATGTAGAGGAACGGCCTTCCTTACAATCAGTAACGTGATGCTTTGATTACACAAAGAGCTTTTTTAGATTCTAGAACGACATGCGAAACAACTATAAATAACATCTCTGCTACGAAATTAAAACTAAGTTTACTATTAGGAAAAAAGAGCAGTTTCATTCAAACATATATCAGTGTTGCAACAATCACTGTAAAAAAGAAAATAGAAAAGTAAGAAAACCCAATCCAAAGAGTTGAAAACAAAGTGGAGGAGCCTGGTTTATTAAGAAAGCTATTTGATCATGCATGGTATTTATTTAAAGAAGGAGATGCTTTGGACAATGAAACGTTACTCCGGGTTGCTAACAATTTAATCTGGTGTTATTAGCCTGCGTATGTGGCTTTTGTAGTTTATTGTTGGTGGCTTTTGGTAGTTTATTGTTGGTGTCATTTACGACTATTCAAGTCCAATCATGCAAGAAGTGCGCGGTGCGTGTGCTCTGTATACGGACCATTACTGTACTTCTTCTTAATTAATTTACAAAGTGAAAATGCAATGCTTTTTTGATATTAACACGCTTCTAATGGTTGGACAGGCGGCCCTGAAAGAAGTCGAGGTTTTGGACGGACTCTCCCTGTCATGTTTTGGTCTTTGTGGGCTCTGGTTGTGTTTCTTCTTGTACACGTATATAATATATACTATATTTGCGACATGGCGTACCTTCATCGGACCGCGATGTGCACGCACCCCGTGACACGCTTTACACGGATGGACAGTGCAGAGCCTGCGAACTGGGTAACAGCTAACGCCTTCCGATTGGGTGCAAGCACCAATGGGCGCCGGATAATGCAAGTGGTAGCCTTCAACTCCACAACCATAAAGCTACTCTTTCGTATTTCCGTCTCCGTCGATTGGAACATACGGATGCAAGAGCGGCTATGTACGACCGGGTGCTACGGCCAACCATCATCAATTGTAGCACGTGGGCGCCAGAGCGGCTTTCTTCGTCTCCGTGCCACGCTGAACAAAGTTCGTCACTCCTGCCGAGCTACCTGTGCAGTACTGTTTCCCACTGCCTCAGAAGGTTCTTTTATTCTTTCTAAGTTCCTTCTTGTTCAAACAGTACTGTCCCGATTTTGTGTATTCCGGAGAGTCCCACTGGCTGCATACTCTACTGTTGCATTCATGTAAAATGGCACTTTTTGTAGCCATACTCACGTGACATGAGTATTTGCGTTTATTTTGCAGCAGACCGGGAGTGAACCAAATTGAGAATTGAACAAGACTCTTGAACACGTTTCTATGTTTCAAAGAAGGCGCAACATCGACTCAGAGGATGAGATTCTGTCGACATTGGAAACATCACGTATATGATCTATGTGTTTGGAACTCATGTAACCCGTAGGATTTTGTCAATACCAATTACTCTGTGTATAATCGATGAAAAGAGAATGCATCCATCATACGATAAAGGGGAACCTAGAGTTCATCCACAGGTCTAAATATGTAGTTTAGGCAGACGCTATCGTCTATAGCGACCCACCATGCTCCATAAATACGATTAGGACAGTATAGTAATGACTTCTATCCATACGCAGTACCAATCACAATACGTACAGACACAACTACCAAACCAACTATCAGCCAAATTTGAAGCGATTTTCATAAAATACCAAACCCAGGGTTTAATCAAATATGTCATCACGAAGAAATTCGAATAGAGACGGATCCGGTAGCAACCGCTCGACAAGCAGTAGCCGAACAAGTAGTGCCACACGAAATAGTGACAAAATGGAAGTTGCCGAAGCTCTTTTGGAACTCCGTAATAGAAGGAGTTCCCCCACTACGCCAGCTCCCTCAGGTGCCAGAACACCGGCAGCATCCGAAAGGAATGTTGCTCGCGGACGGGGATCTTCAAGCGCAGCACGTCAGTCGGAGGCAGGTCTACTTACTGCAGGTCAGCCTACTGCAAGTCGACCTACTCAACGTCGACCTGCTGCAGTTCGATCACCTGTTGCAGGTCGATCTACAGGAAGTCCATCGGGAGCATCAGCTTCTGGCGCATCTCCGCACGTTGCCGGTCCATATTTCCCAGGCCCTTTTGTGCCAACAACAAGAACATATTTCGCCGGTTCATCAGGCGCAGGGCCATCCGGTGCGGGTCCATCCGGCGCAGGTCCATCTGGCGCAGCTTCTGGAGCAGTTCCTGGGCCATCTCGACATGTTGCAGGTCCATATTTCACAGGTCCGAATGTCGCAAGCTCATCAAGGCCCATCGCTCTACAGGCTAAGACCTCCAGTCTCCCGCAAGCGAGCTATCCGATGCGAGGCCAAAGTAACTATGATTGCAGCAAGTGCAACCACACATTCAACACCGTGCCGGAAGCCCAGGAGCACCAACGCAGCTGTCTTCACAGATGCGCGTGTGGCTAGTGAGGGCGTTCTTACGGCACTCCGCAAAGCATGAGGAAACGAAATGTCCTCAATGTGACGGACGCTCGATACAGTCATCTTGTATCACATCATAGACAACCGCACCTGCGGACAATGCGGAAAGAGTGACAAGACTAATAGTCATACTAAGCGAATGCACCCAGACACGCTTCAGATGCCATTTGCTTGTCCAGATAAGTTGAGGACGTCACATTTTCAATGTGACATCGTGAATTCGACAGAATGTACAATCTGAAGAGACATAGGGACTCTCATAAAGATGGAGTTGTGAATGTGAAGCAATACTTCCGAGAAGGATACGCGACGCCTTAAGTAGCGTTTAACTGCATATACATTACATGATAGACTCTGTAAACGATAAATCCCTTCAATCGAAAGTTGAAGCGAAAACAGACGCGATTTCTCCAACAGTAATAGAACAGACACTATCATGCTCCACGATTAAATCCTTAGATACAAAAAGGCAATTGCAGTACAATAACGTCCAGCCATTCAACAGTTCGGAGAGAGAACAGACACGATCCCACGCTGGCACGGCTTCTCCAACACAGCCCATTAATTTTTGAGCTCGTCTCGTGTTCGTCATGCATCGGTATTTAGATTGTCTCGAATGAGTTCAAATGACTCTTTCAAAAGAAAGAAAAGACCGGCATGCACTTTCTTGTGTCCCTTTTTTCAGTTCACGCAGACACTCTCGCGAGCCGGTACCGACGGTAGCTGCAAAATAAGAGTAACCGTGACAGTAGTGGCGCAGCTCCACTTGATGCATTATATCGATTAGTGAGCCCAGCGCCGCAGTCCGTACAGGAAGAACTCCCAATGCGTCTTTCACGTAGACAATACCAACCGTACCAAATGGTACGTGCGCTGTTTATAAGAAGTTGAAAGAAGCGATGAGGGAGCCCATGAAGGGCAATGTGGGTGCTAATTCAGCACCGGCTTCACCATTGCCGACCTCCGAAGACCCGCCACTCTCGCACAGTGAGCTCCGTCGCTCCGTGCAGATGTGAAATGCAGTAACTGCCACGCAACAGCCGACAATATTCTATTGCATTTTTAGTATCTTTACCTAGGAGAGGGCCTCTGGAAGCGTATAAGAAGAGGCGCCGGCTCGGTGGTTGCCGTAGGTAGAGGAAAGATAGGACCGACCAACGCCTAGTAAAGACTAGACCTTTGCTCCGAGAATTCGATGGTTTTCTCATTGTTATGGGCCCAGAGAGCTCTGATCTACCGAAACGACCTTGCGCCTTGTGGGCCATAAAGACCGTGCTCTGGCCCAACGGAAAAGATAACCAGGAACTTTATGCGACAGCAGTCGCGCAATGGAAATCGTTTCACAGCAAATTGGACGCGAACAATTCGCACAAAATTCGTGAAGATCTTATGGGTATCATGTTGCAATCGCAGCTCTACGGAACAGCAACAGATATCTTCAAGTCAATTTCGCAAGAAGTGATACAGTCAACCGGAGGTGCTGACGCAATTGTTAAGACAGTGTACACTCGTGACTCACTGGCCGTAGTATCCGAGGTTTACCAAAAGAGCTCACTCAAAAAACTTCGGGAATACCGCAAAACATGAAAAAGGGAAGCAGCCAAATGCGTAACTCGAGAACGAACTGTCGGAAGAATCCCCACTGGGAATTCTTAGAAATTGGTCGGCATTGGAAAGCAGGAGGTTCAAAGAGAATACGTACTCAAATGTTGTCAATGAGTTGCATAACAAACTTACTTCTAAGATCCTACCATCGCCCTTCCATATTCAAAATGTAGTACTTTAATCACAGCAAACGGGAAAGGACCGTTCTGCTTGCTTGTGATCTCTGTTTTTCCGGTTTGCAAACATTTCACATTATTACGATACAAACGTAATGGTTCTACATAAAGTACCTATCGATTATGTTAGATACAGAGTGCGGCATGCACAGTTTTCGTCAAACAGCATCGAGCATGCATGGCACCTTATAAATGCACTTGCATCTTCCAGAAAGGATCCCCACATTCCTTCATCTCCATCTTAACACACACGAAGGTATTTGGCATTCATATTAGACAGGTTGGACCTTCGAAAACGTTGCTTCACTGCAAGTAGTTGTAGGTTTTGTGCAAAACATGCAGATGGTATTGGTAGCGGTAGGAATCAATAATTCAGAAATGCGAAGACTTCTGGAATCTCAGCCAAATCTTAAGGAACGAATGGTAGTGAGTTCTTCTTCTTTGTATCGTACGTGGACAGTAGTGGCCTATAAATACGTACTCATAGCTCAGTCTGACTGCAGAAAACACTTAATACGGACAACATGAAGCGAGTTCTTCAATCCAAGTAAAGACAAATGAAATTCTGAAAAACGTTAAGGCCCACAAGTCCAACACTTATCGCACTCCGCCGGTTGTAAATTAATTGGGCTACGAGGAACCTTCTAGCACCCAAAAAAAACACATATGTAGAGGAACGGCCTTCCTTACAATCAGTAACGTGATGCTTTGATTACACAAAGAGCTTTTTAGATTCTAGAACGACATGCGAAACAACTATAATAACATCTCTGCTACGAAATTAAAACTAAGTTTACTATTAGGAAAAAAGAGCAGTTTCATTCAAACATATATCAGTGTTGCAACAATCACTGTAAAAAAGAAAATAGAAAGTAAGAAACCCAATCCAAAGAGTTGAAAACAAAGTGGAGGAGCCTGGTTTATTAAGAAAGCTATTTGATCATCATGGTATTTATTTAAAGAAGGAGATGCTTTGGACAATGAAACGTTACTCCGGGTTTGCTAACAATTTAATCTGGTGTTATTAGCCTGCGTATGTGGCTTTTGGTAGTTTATTGTTGGTGGCTTTTGGTAGTTTATTGTTGGTGTCATTTACGACTATTCAAGTCCAATCATGCAAGAAGTGCGCGGTGCGTGTGCTCTGTATACGGACCATTACTGTACTTCTTCTTAATTAATTTACAAGTGAAATGCAATGCTTTTTTGATATTAACACGCTTCTAATGGTTGGACAGGCGGCCCTGAAAGAAGTCGAGGTTTTGGACGGACTCTCCCTGTCATGTTTTGGTCTTTGTGGGCTCTGGTTGTGTTTCTTCTTGTACACGTATATAATATATACTATATTTGCGACATGGCGTACCTTCATCGGACCGCGATGTGCACGCACCCCGTGACACGCTTTACACGGATGGACAGTGCAGAGCCTGCGAACTGGGTAACAGCTAACGCCTTCCGATTGGGTGCAAGCACCAATGGGCGCCGGATAATGCAAGTGGTAGCCTTCAACTCCACAACCATAAAGCTACTCTTTCGTATTTCCGTCTCCGTCGATTGGAACATACGGATGCAAGAGCGGCTATGTACGACCGGGTGCTACGGCCAACCATCATCAATTGTAGCACGTGGGCGCCAGAGCGGCTTTCTTCGTCTCCGTGCCACGCTGAACAAAGTTCGTCACTCCTGCCGAGCTACCTGTGCAGTACTGTTTCCCACTGCCTCAGAAGGTTCTTTTATTCTTTCTAAGTTCCTTCTTGTTCAAACAGTACTGTCCCGATTTTGTGTATTCCGGAGAGTCCCACTGGCTGCATACTCTACTGTTGCATTCATGTAAAATGGCACTTTTTGTAGCCATACTCACGTGACATGAGTATTTGCGTTTATTTTGCAGCAGACCGGGAGTGAACCAAATTGAGAATTGAACAAGACTCTTGAACACGTTTCTATGTTTCAAAGAAGGCGCAACATCGACTCAGAGGATGAGATTCTGTCGACATTGGAAACATCACGTATATGATCTATGTGTTTGGAACTCATGTAACCCGTAGGATTTTGTCAATACCAATTACTCTGTGTATAATCGATGAAAAGAGAATGCATCCATCATACGATAAAGGGGAACCTAGAGTTCATCCACAGGTCTAAATATGTAGTTTAGGCAGACGCTATCGTCTATAGCGACCCACCATGCTCCATAAATACGATTAGGACAGTATAGTAATGACTTCTATCCATACGCAGTACCAATCACAATACGTACAGACACAACTACCAAACCAACTATCAGCCAAATTTGAAGCGATTTTCATAAAATACCAAACCCAGGGTTTAATCAAATATGTCATCACGAAGAAATTCGAATAGAGACGGATCCGGTAGCAACCGCTCGACAAGCAGTAGCCGAACAAGTAGTGCCACACGAAATAGTGACAAAATGGAAGTTGCCGAAGCTCTTTTGGAACTCCGTAATAGAAGGAGTTCCCCCACTACGCCAGCTCCCTCAGGTGCCAGAACACCGGCAGCATCCGAAAGGAATGTTGCTCGCGGACGGGGATCTTCAAGCGCAGCACGTCAGTCGGAGGCAGGTCTACTTACTGCAGGTCAGCCTACTGCAAGTCGACCTACTCAACGTCGACCTGCTGCAGTTCGATCACCTGTTGCAGGTCGATCTACAGGAAGTCCATCGGGAGCATCAGCTTCTGGCGCATCTCCGCACGTTGCCGGTCCATATTTCCCAGGCCCTTTTGTGCCAACAACAAGAACATATTTCGCCGGTTCATCAGGCGCAGGGCCATCCGGTGCGGGTCCATCCGGCGCAGGTCCATCTGGCGCAGCTTCTGGAGCAGTTCCTGGGCCATCTCGACATGTTGCAGGTCCATATTTCACAGGTCCGAATGTCGCAAGCTCATCAGTCGCGGGGGCAGGCCCATCGCGCGCAAGGCCATCTACAGGCGGCGCGGTAAGACCTCCAGTCTCCCGCAAGCGAGCTGCGCCTGCGCCTGCGCCTGCGCCTGCGCCTGCGTCTGCGTCTGCGCCTGCGTCTGCGTCTGCGTCTGCATCTGCGTCTGCGCCTGAGCCTGCGCCTGGGGCCGCAGGCCAACGGCAATCCAAGAAAAGTCGGAACTATGATTGCAGCAAGTGCAACCACACATTCAACACCGTGCCGGAAGCCCAGGAGCACCAACGCAGCTGTCCACAAGTTCACAGATGCGCGTGTGGCTATACAACCCCATATGTGAGGGCGTTCTTACGGCACTCCGCAAAGCATGAGGAAACGAAATGTCCTCAATGTGACCAAACATTTTTCTCAAAGGACGCTCGATACAGTCATCTTGTATCACATCATAGGCCTCCGTCACAACCGCAAAGTTATACCTGCGGACAATGCGGAAAGAGTTTTACAAGACAAGACTACTTGCATAGTCATACTAAGCGAATGCACCCAGACACGCTTCAGATGCCATTTGCTTGTCCAGATTGTTCTCGTACCTTTGTTTCAGAAAAAGCCTTGAGGACCCACACTACCATGTCACATGGGAAACAAGAGAGGCCGAAATTTCAATGTGACATTTGTGGACGTGAATTCGACAGAATGTACAATCTGAAGAGACATAGGGACTCTCATAAAGATGGACAATAACTATACCCGTTGTGAATGTGAAGCAATACTTCCGAAAAACGAAGGATATGAATCGCGATATAGAGCAATTTTCAAGCCTTAAGTAGCGTTTAACTGCATATACATTACATGATAGACTCTGTAAACGATAAATCCCTTCAATCGAAAGTTGAAGCGAAAACAGACGCGATCACACACCGGCACAGCTTCTCTTTTTCAACAGTAATAGAACAGACACTATCAAACGCCGGCACGGCTGCTCCTGTTGACGATTAAATCCTTAGCGGCTCCCGACACCGAACCGACAGTACAAAAAGGCAATTGCAGTACAATAACGCACAAAAAGGGAAACAGTCCATCTAAATTCCATACCAGTGAGGAGGAGGGGAACTTTGGTGTTGGCATTCGCTTTGTTCGGAGAGAGAACAGACACGATCCCACGCTGGCACGGCTTCTCCAACACAGCCCATTAATTTTTGAGCTCGTCTCGTGTTCGTCATGCATCGGTATTTAGATTGTCTCGAATGAGTTCAAATGACTCTTTCAAAAGAAAGAAAAGACCGGCATGCACTTTCTTGTGTCCCTTTTTTCAGTTCACGCAGACACTCTCGCGAGCCGGTACCGACGGTAGCTGCAAAATAAGAGTAACCGTGACAGTAGTGGCGCAGCTCCACTTGATGCATTATATCGATTAGTGAGCCCAGCGCCGCAGTCCGTACAGGAAGAACTCCCAATGCGTCTTTCACGTAGACAATACCAACCGTACCAAATGGTACGTGCGCTGTTTATAAGAAGTTGAAAGAAGCGATGAGGGAGCCCATGAAGGGCAATGTGGGTGCTAATTCAGCACCGGCTTCACCATTGCCGACCTCCGAAGACCCGCCACTCTCGCACAGTGAGCTCCGTCGCTCCGTGCAGATGTGAAATGCAGTAACTGCCACGCAACAGCCGACAATATTCTATTGCATTTTTAGTATCTTTACCTAGGAGAGGGCCTCTGGAAGCGTATAAGAAGAGGCGCCGGCTCGGTGGTTGCCGTAGGTAGAGGAAAGATAGGACCGACCAACGCCTAGTAAAGACTAGACCTTTGCTCCGAGAATTCGATGGTTTTCTCATTGTTATGGGCCCAGAGAGCTCTGATCTACCGAAACGACCTTGCGCCTTGTGGGCCATAAAGACCGTGCTCTGGCCCAACGGAAAAGATAACCAGGAACTTTATGCGACAGCAGTCGCGCAATGGAAATCGTTTCACAGCAAATTGGACGCGAACAATTCGCACAAAATTCGTGAAGATCTTATGGGTATCATGTTGCAATCGCAGCTCTACGGAACGGCAACAGACATCTTCAAGTCAATTTCGCAAGAAGTGATACAGCCAACCGGAGGTGCTGACGCAATTGTTAAGACAGTGTACACTCGTGACCCACTGGCCGTAGTATCCGAGGTTTACCAATACCTGTTGACACTTTTGAACACGAAACGAAACCGGAACGAAAGCATGTCGAACTTTGAGTCGAGATTTCAGGCACAATTTTCCCGACTAAACTCGCACGGTACACAAGCCGAACTGTCGGGAGCCTTGGTAGCATTTATATTGCTAGCTAACTATGATGTAGACAACACCCAGAGAGTCTCCATGCTGGTTAATTGTGCCCCGGACTGTTCCAGCCTTGGGACAAATGCTTTGACAAATGAATAGCTGAAGAGCCTTTTGTACAGCTCTATCGCCTCTATCCTCCGGCAGTGTACCCTTACAGGTGGAAGCTCTTCATCAGAACCACTGTCTAGCAACTCTTCTTATGCTCAGACATCTTGCTCTAGCAACAGTACAGGACGGGACGTAACCGCAAGACGGAAACGCCGGAGCAAATCATTGAGATGAAGATGACCTCACAGTACCACAGATGTGATAAGTATGGAAACTGGACTAACGACCACACCAAAGCAGATCGAAAAGGGTTCATTGCAACGTGAGTACTGCAGCGGAAGGCCCAAGAAATGTACAACCTCGGCTAAGGCAAGGCGGAAATAGATGATGATAAAAGCGTACATAGGACAGTGGCCCACTAGCAGCGGTAGGGAAGAACAATGATGAGAACAGATGCACGACCAAAATTTTAGGTCTAGCACATTAGGGGTATAAATTTCTTCACTGAAAACGCACTGCCAAAACCTTAGGTCTAGTGCGTGGGTTGGAGCAAAGTAGTACGCCTGGCTGATCTCGTAACAGACCAAGGCAGGCGAGTCATCACGGTGTGCAGCAGACTAGGCTACACTGTTATGTGGGGAAAGTGGGTTAGAGTAGTGTTAGAGGCGAGGAGGAGCAGAGAGCTCTGAGAGAAGGTGAAGATCGCCAAAAGAAGAAAAAGTAGTCTGGCCCGAGTTGTATTTGACGCCGCAAACCTCAGACGTTTATAGACTGTTTGGCTAGTCGCATAATCTTTAGTTATACACACTTGGTTCAAGCAACAACTCACAATAACCTATCATGGGCCATATCTTTGCCATGACGAGCTAACTTGGCAAAAGGTATTATACCTTTTAGGTTGGTTCTTGTCTTTATAATATTTGGTGAGAGCCCTAAACAATTCCAGCAATCATTCTTTCAGCCATCTCACCATTTGTAGACCAGAAGCAGAAGAATAAGATATGCCGTCCCTGACTAAATTTTGGCTGATAACCGATACGACTATGTACTCCTGGAAATTCCGTATCATACCAACTGTAATCCACATACTAATTACCCGGCACGTACGGTCATCGATGAACACGCGGCACTGAAATCTTAGTCTGCGCCTCGTCTGAAATGTTGCTTAGTGCAGCGATGGATGTGACACAGCGATACCTATGAACATCAAAAATGGCCCAAATATGGCCGACATGTTACAAAGATATGGCCGTTTGGGTCCAAAATTTGGGAGAAAATGTATCGAAAGGGGATAAAAGAGTTTGGTTTTAAAAGATGTGGCCGAAATGTGGCAAACATATGGCCGGAGTGATGTAATGTGATAAACTTTGTGCCATGAAGCACGGGTACATTCTTTTGAGGTGACGTAAGGCATATTGCATGAGATTCAGTAATACAATTACGCCAGCTGTAGAGTAGAGATATGAATTGTGTGGCTCCCTGCATCGAAGCCGCAATAGTTTCAAACGCCATTGGTTTTACAGGGGTTTTAAAACTGCCTCGGTTCTATGGGAGTCGTAATGAAGCCTTTGGAGAATGAGAAATGAAGCGCTCTTAGAATCTAAAGAGCTCCTAAACAATGTCGCAGAAGGCCCATCTGTTGATGGCAGCATGGACGAGCTTTCAGAAGAAATGAAACTCAAAGTTTCGAAAGCACGCATGCACTTGGTTCAATTATTAGAGGATAAACCACTCCGTGCGATTATTTCAGAGCAAAGGAACCCCTTTGTCATGTACCGTAAGTTGAAAGAACGGTATGCCACGGAAAACACAGCGACTCGTGTGCAGATGCAAACGAAACTGCATCAAACACGATTTACCGAGGGAATGGTAATGGCAGATTAAGTGGATAAACTGGAGTCAGTTTTTTCAAGATTGGAGGCCGTGGGAAGCCCTATCGAACAGACGATGCAGATTGCACTTCTCTTCTCGAGCTTCGTAAGCACTAGAGATAATGTTTATGGCCCTCTCATATCTGCACTGCAGACCATGTACGATGAAGAGCTTTCTTGGGACAAAGCCACTACAAGGTTGCTACAAGAGTATGAGACCAGAACTACAGGAGGCATTAAAATACGTAAAGGTGCAGGAAGTAGCATAGGTGCTAGCGAACGAGCACTGAAAGCGAAAATGAAAGGCAAATGCTTCAGATGCGTTCAAAAAGGTCATTACAAGCGGGATTGCCCTTCCAAGGACCTAAAGGACGGCACCAGTGATACTCATGCCACGCGACATCGAGCTTTAATTGCCAAACAGAAGGAATATGTCTCTATCATAGAATCTGGAGCTACCTGTCATATCGTTTGTGATATTTCCTTACCAGTTGGCTTTTCCTTTGTACAGCCTAGGACCATTGCCCTTGGTGATGGAAGTCGGTTGCAAGCAACAAGAGGTGGAGAGCTACTGTTGAGAATTACCCAACCAGGCAGCCCTGAGATGTACTTAGAATTAAGTGAGGTTCTTTATGTCAAGGAAATGGATTGTAATTTAGTTTCTTGTTCGAAGCTTGTGGAAGACGGGTACCATATTCAGATGAATGGATCAGGATGCTGAATTTACAGGAATGGAAAATCTACTAGAGCCTTCCAAGGTGGTGGAGTGTACAACATCATCTCAACGATGATCACACACTGTGCATTAGTCGCCAACGAACCTTCTGGATTGCAACTTTGGCATGAGAGACTTGGACACATCGGAAAGCAGAGGATACGCAAGATAGCCTGCAAGGAATCAGTGCTAGGTCTAAATTTGAAGGATAAACCAGAGAAAGGTTCAACCTGCGTACCCTGTTTTGAAGGCAAGATGGCCCGTCGGAACCTGATGGAGCAAGCAAACCATAATGCGCGCATAGGAGATGTCATCTACACCGACATATGTGGACCCCTCAACATACCGAGTATCGGTAAGAAGAAATACTTCGTTTCATTTATTGATAAAGCATCGAGGTACAGGGATGTGCGCCTTCTCCCTAAGCGTAAGGACCTGAAGGAACAATTCCGATGCCTTCAACTGAAATTTGAGAGACAAACTGAAAGAAAGATCAAGCAAGTTTACTCTGATAATGGCCCAGAAAATGTGTCCCTGAGGGAGTACCTTATGGAGGAAGGTCTTGATTGGGAAAACAGTGCACCATATACACCGCAGCAAAATGGTGTCGCTGAACGTTTCAACCGATTGGCTATGGAGATGGTAAGAGCAATGTTGAGGCATGCTGGACTACCCCCACACTTCTGGGGAGAGGCAGTCGTGACTGCCACAAGGATAATGAACAACGTCAGCAGTGATGTTATCGATGGAAGAACGCTCCATGAAAGCCTCACTGGAAAGGTCCCAAATGTCAGCGCATTGAGGACCTTTGGTTGCGAGATATGGGTTCATGTTGCCAAGTGAAAAAATTAGATAACAAGGCAAGACGTGGAATCCCTCTGAGATGCCTCCCACACCTCAATTATCGTATTTAAGATATAGAGAGGGGAACCATAACATTCGCACGACACGTTACAATTAACGAGACAGTGTTCCCTGGTCGAGAGTTATTTGGAAACAGAGCCCAGAGCGTACTAGTCGAAGGGGAGAAGTCCAACCCGGAAGGGAAAGAACTATAAATTGAAGCACCTTTAGGAGATGAGGATGGAAGAAGTGGGGAAATGGATGCGGAAGACCGCATTGAAGAACCTGGAGCTGGGACTACGCAGTCTGGAAAAGAACGGATCGAACTCAACGTGGCTGCCAACGAACCTGAAGAGAGTGCAGACTCAGAAGAGTTCACGACTACACCCAGAATTCAAGAGTTCCTCACCCATTACCCTGTACGGCACTACCCTGAATGATGGTATGTCGTGCCGGCGTCAATCGTTGAACGTCTGGACGCAATATCAAAGGTAGCATAGAACGTAAGTCAAACCCGATACCTCGAAACGAAAAAACACTCGAGCGTACTGCGTCCGGGCACAAGTCGAGGGACCAGAATAAAATCCTGGACGCGGTTACCTGTCCAGACAAAAAGTCTGTACACTCTTTTTCGGGGAACGGAAAACGTCCGGGAGGAAATGCTTTCACAGTCCAGTTCTCCGGGTGGTCGCGCAACCGGCAAGGTATTGGGCACACCGCTCTGGGTCCCCTCTGCCTTCTCGCACTCGCGCTCAAAGTTGGCAGAGTATTTATTAGCTGTGTTAGCAGCTGCAACCCGATTTTCTACACAGGTAAATCAAATCAGAACTGTGTTCTGTGAATTATAGGCACAACGTGGCCTCATAATTCAAGGTCCCACCTATCAAAGATAGATATAGATTAGTCTCAGCGAAGTGTCCGCGGGACCTGCTAAACCAAGTCCGCACATCCGCCACCAGACTAATCTCCTGATCTCATCAACTGGATTGAACGCCAGCGGGCCTTCTCCGATACATACGTAGCGTCCCTCTACGCAGAGATCGGTGGAGCCTTACATCATTGCTCCAAGAACTTATCTGCGAAAGCAGGATTTGGTTCTGTTTGGAAGAGGTTACACCGACGCTGCAACGCGCTGTTGGCGACGGGTTCCAGCCTTCCGTATCTCTTCGAGGAACTCTTTCACGAGAGTAGGAACGTCTTCCTGCATCAGCTCGAGAGATACCCAATCGTTTTCGGTTTCGTCGAAACCTTTCCAGCTTGTCAAAAGCTGCACAGTTCCGTCGCGGACCTTTATGTCCTGGAACTCTTTGACCACCAGGAGCTCATTCTCCTGGTACGCCAGTTGGTTGCGGACCTCTTCCGTTATCTCGAAGTCCTTGTTTCTGAAAAACTTGAGGCGGCGTCCATGGACCTCACTGCGCGCTCCCGTCAGTAGGTCCTCGACCTCGAAGATGTATTCCGTCAGACACGCAGTTACGCGGTACGGTCCTCTCCAGCGGACCGACGGCTTGCGTCCACGATCCTTGCGGTAGACTCCACGAAGTACGTAGTCTCCTTCTGTGAAGTTGATGGGGCGAACGTTAGTGCGGTTGTTGTGTCTGCGAACTTCGTCCTCGCGTTTCTTTGATGTTGTCCGAACCACATCACGGTGCATGTCGTCCAATGCGCTGTGCAAATCCTCAATAGTCATCAACTGCTTGGCCCTAATCTCTTCTATGGTCTTGATCAGAATTTTGTTCTGGACACTGGATTTGACGGATAAAAGGGGATTGTTCTGAGGTAGACCCGTGAACACATTTAACGGACAGCGATTACCGAGCCGAGTTAAAGGAGAATTGTTGAGCACAGATTGTACCAGCGGTACGACCGACGGCCATGAACGTTGTGGGAGTTGGAACTCGGACAGTAGTGCCCGCATCGCTCGAAGTAGCTCGCGGCAAACGACCTCTACTGTTCCGTTGCTCCATGGGAAATAGGCCAGCGTGAAATGGTGCGAACCGTTGGTTTGTTCACGGAGAGCGCGGACGACTTCATTCTTGAAATGCGTGCCCCTGTCAGAGACCCACTGTACCACGGTGCCAAATGACGCAAACCATGACAATAGCGCATTTGCTGTGGATACAGCATCGGCTTCGGTGGTTGGCACGAGCCAAACGTACCCGCTGAAGTCGTCCTTGATGACGAGCACGTAACAGAATTCATCTTCGCCTTTTGAAATGTAGCAGTAGTCGAAGTGAATCATCTCATTGGGTTTCCCGGCGTGGAGAGCGTGGCCGAGCGGTCTCGGGACGGTTTCTCCAGTTTCGGTTGCGAGACAATGTAGGCAAGAGCGAACAAAGGTTTCCACATCCTTCGTAATGGAGGTCCACCAGAAGTGAGCTTTCACGGTAGTCAGCGTCGTACGCCAACCTCTGTGTCCTCCTAATCCAGTGTGAGCCGCGATCAATATACGTAGCTGCAGCAACTGATCTTCTTCCGGAATCCAAACAACACCGTTCTCGTTGACCAGAATTTCGTTCTGTTCAGAAAAAGATTTGCGTGCACTTTCCTTGTGCTTGCGTTGAGATTTCTTGATATCTTCAGGCCTTGGCCAATCGAGTTTCGGATCCAAATGCGGCGAAACTGGCGCCAGCATGAGTGACTTCAACCTGCGAAACCTGGCAACGCGGACGGTCGACTTTCCTTGCACTGCCCATCGAGTTAACATATCAGCCCACACATTCCGTTCACCAGCTAGATGCTCAATGACGTACCTGTACGCGCTGAGCTTTACCGCCCATCTCATCAGTTTGCAAGCGGTATGTCTGGCCATACCCGGATTCTGACCGTACGGGTCGAAAAGGTAGACCAGGTTGGCGTGGTCGGTAAAGATGGCTACTGTTCTGCCCATGATGATGTAGTCTAGCCGACACATGGCTTCGACAACAGGGAACGCTTCTTTTTCCGGCACACTCCAGCTGCGTGCAGGACCAGTGAAGGCGCCTGAGAGGAATGAGAGAGGCTCGTGGTCCTGCTTCTCTACTTCCTTCTTGATATCTTCCCGGGATACCTGAGTAAGAATGGCTGACCAATGTGTCTCCGAGGCATCTGTGAATAAGCACAGACAACTATTCTGCTTCGGGTGGGCAAGTTCCGTGGAGCGAGCTAATCTTTGCTTGATGATAGCGAAAGCAGAATCATGTTCTGCACCCCATAGGCTTGCGAGAGGGATCTTGGACACCTTGCGTTTCGTTCGTCCTCCTGCCTGCTGGTATACGGATTCCATCAGTTCATGTAGCGGTGCTACAATATTGGCATAGGAAGGGATAGATGTGCGCATCCAGTTTGTAGCGCAAAGAAACTGTTGGAGATCACCTCCCAATGTTGGCGTGCGCATCTGGATAAGAGCATCCAGTTGGCGCGGATCGAAACGTACACCAGAGGCAGAGATGGTGCGTCCGCAGAACTTCGCCTCCTTCAGGAAGAGTTGAGATTTCTCGGCATGAATCTTGAATCCGTACTTTTCACAGACGGCGAAGAAAGCTTCCAAAACATCAAGGAGCTCTTCTTCGGAAATAGCATGAAGGAGAAAATCATCAAGCCATTGGAGGAAACGCTTGACCTTTTCTTGAAAAGCAGAATGAGTGACTGCTTGATAGTGGTTTCCTGCATCCGTGCTGCCCTGCAACAGACGCGTTGAAGAGTAGACACCCAGCGGGGTCTGTATTGACATCATCTCTTGGGATTCGGTGGCAATCGGGATCTGCCAGTAGGCATGTGCCATGTCAACTTTAGCGAAGCATGTGCTACCCTGTACGGTTTGGAGCTGTGACTCCAGGTGAGGCATAGCCGAAACTATTGGCTCCGTTTGAGAATTCGGTCCTCTCAAGTCCACAGTGAATCGAAACCCTTCGCTGCCCGGCTTAGGCACAGCTAAGGCAGGGCTCGCCCAACGGGCTGTCGGATTCTTGAAAACAGCGCCAACCTTCTCGAGTTTACGAATGGTGCTTGCGATGAAAGCTGTCTGCGGCGGAGCGTATCTTCGCTGAGGTGAGCGGAAAGGAGCGGCGTTTGCCTTGGGTAAGATGGTGAGAGGTGTCACCTTGGCTGGAGGATCAGGACCAAGTTGGATACGGAAAACTTTCCTGTACCGATTCAAAGATGTCGAAAGCATGGCACAGCCTTTCTCGGACATCCCATTCTCTTTCGCTTCCTTTAGCATTCTATTGAAAGCTTTGTCGATGTCTTCCTTCTTGTCGACACCGATGTTTGCACCTGCAGCCTCTGGCAAATCAATGGGATCATCATCGACTGAATTGTATCGCATTCCGTTGTATGCAGCTCGCGCTATCTTCACCTCCGATCCATCGAGTTCGTCGAAACTTTTTCCGTGCAGCGTCTGTCCGACGTTCTCAAGGTGGGACTTCAGGTTAAAACCCATCTTCTTCAGCAACGGGCGTCCCAGCAGGACCTCGTCCATGGCTTGGTCGACAACCAGGAAAGGAATATGGTGAATTCGAATCGGCAAATTTGTATTTGGAAGCATTATGGTCACAGATAGCTTCACTCTGCGTGAGGCCGTGAACGTGATCGGGTTTTCGTGGGACCCACGGATTGCGGGGCAAAGTGATACCTTCTCAGGAAGTGCTTCGTACTGTAGATCCGGGACGGCAGCAATCAACTTCTCGAACTGGACGAGAGACAGTGCACTTTCGTCAGAGCCGTAGTCGCCTAAGGCCACAAATGGTACTGAGTCCTCAATCATTACCTTGTAACGGCCCTCTTCTTCATCGGTATGATCTTCACCTTGTGCACGGACGCTTTTGAAACGGGCAGGACTCGGCTTCCTCTTTCCAGCGCGGTACTCGTCGAGCAACTCCTTCTTCCGTTCCTCACTCGAGTTTGGACACTCCATGACCCGGTGAATAGCGTCACAGTCCGGGTTGAGACAAGGCTTGTCCCAGGTGGAGCGAGACTTGTCGCTAGCCCTGGCCTTCGGATAGTTTTGGCGCGGATTGGGAGTCGTTT
The DNA here is from genome assembly GCA_003194525.1 of Gracilariopsis chorda. Classification (NCBI taxonomy): domain Eukaryota; phylum Rhodophyta; class Florideophyceae; order Gracilariales; family Gracilariaceae; genus Gracilariopsis; species Gracilariopsis chorda. Next base: position 56,168 of record NBIV01000293.1, read on the forward strand.
TCTGCTTCCTTCTGGGACCAGAATATTTTTCTGTTCCCTCAGCATCGAAAACACGCTTGCCTTTGCGTGGTGTACGCTTGTTCAACCTGCCGCGGGCAATTTCACCCTGAGCTACCTCAACCGCTATGGCACTGACACGAGTCTGGAAGAAGGACAAGCTAGACTTCTGTTCACCAGTCCAACAGTCCCTAGCGGAGCGGATGCGTTCGCGAAGCTCTGGCGGTTCGAGCTTCTGCACGAGTTTCCAAATGAGGGACTTGCAAGTCTCCTTGTCATCGATTACTTCAGAAGCGTTGTTTTTGTCGAGGGCGCTCACGATTTTGACGATGAAACTTAGCGCGGCTCCACTGGGGTCTTGCTTGTTCACCTCATACTTGACGGTCTCTAGGGCAGAGCGCACGCGTTCAGTCAAATCCTCCGGAGCGGTTTCTAGTCTGGTATCAAACCAGGCCTTCACACATGTGTCAGTAGACTGGCCGGCGTTAGATGCGCCCTCGATTTGCCGAAGTAGACACAGACTCTGCAGTAGCACAGGGTCGAGGCACTGTCGAATGGTTGCAGGAACAATCTGGCGAGAGGCATCGCGTGTGCGATTAAGATCGTTGACTTTTTCCTTGTACGCAGTGTACTCAATGTCAAATTTGATAAGGTCGGGCTGTGTGACATCCTTCAGAACAGGAGCATTCAGTGTTGATACAACTCCGAACGAAGACATTGCACCTGTGGTTGGTCACTCACGCTCTTAGATATCAGCACGGCACCGACAAAATACTCTTTAGAGACAAAGCGCTTTGATGGTATGTCGTGCCGGCGTCAATCGTTGAACGTCTGGACGCAATATCAAAGGTAGCATAGAACGTAAGTCAAACCCGATACCTCGAAACGAAAAAACACTCGAGCGTACTGCGTCCGGGCACAAGTCGAGGGACCAGAATAAAATCCTGGACGCGGTTACCTGTCCAGACAAAAAGTCTGTACACTCTTTTTCGGGGAACGGAAAACGTCCGGGAGGAAATGCTTTCACAGTCCAGTTCTCCGGGTGGTCGCGCAACCGGCAAGGTATTGGGCACACCGCTCTGGGTCCCCTCTGCCTTCTCGCACTCGCGCTCAAAGTTGGCAGAGTATTTATTAGCTGTGTTAGCAGCTGCAACCCGATTTTCTACACAGGTAAATCAAATCAGAACTGTGTTCTGTGAATTATAGGCACAACGTGGCCTCATAATTCAAGGTCCCACCTATCAAAGATAGATATAGATTAGTCTCAGCGAAGTGTCCGCGGGACCTGCTAAACCAAGTCCGCACATCCGCCACCAGACTAATCTCCTGATCTCATCAACTGGATTGAACGCCAGCGGGCCTTCTCCGATACATACGTAGCGTCCCTCTACGCAGAGATCGGTGGAGCCTTACATCACTGAACGAAGCCGCAGACCTACCTCTAGATTCTCTGACACACAGCATAGCTCTCTAATCACACGGGAAGACTCTTTGGGCTCTATCCTGAACAATATACAAGAAGTCAAACAATCCAGGAACTGGCCCAGCTGGGAGAGGGCCATCGAAGAAGAATTCTCGTCTTTGAAATCGATGCAGACCTGGAATATCGTGAGCAAACTTGAGGGAGCAAAATTAATTGGCTCAAAACTCGTTTTTGCAACGAAGTTCAATGATGAAGGTTCTATTTCCTGATATAAGGCAAAGATAGTTGCCAAAGGATGCCAGCAAGGCCAAAATAGCTCATTTATACTCTCCTGTAGTGGATTTTGGAACACTTCGAGTGGCACTATCATTGGTATTCACACTTGGCCTTGAGATTCACCAGCTTGACGTGAAATGTGCCTTCTTGAATGGGCACATTGACAAGGACAAACCGGTGTACATGTCATCGCCAGAAGGACTGAGCATGGGATTGCTGGATGGCCAGATACTCAAACTGAATAGAGCCATCTATGGTTTAAAGCAATCAAACTCTATATGGAGTAGGCTGTTTACTGACCGGCTCCGGAAGCTTGGGTTTACACAGTGCCTCACTGATCAGTGCTTCTTACACTTGATACGGAAAGGAAAAATATTGTGGGTGCTGCTCTATGTTGATGATCTTCTGCTAATTGGCGATGATGCGGACCTTATTCATGAAATGAAGAGAATGCTGTCATCAGAATTTGAAATGAAGGAATGTGCCAATTCGGACAGTTTTCTGGGTGTCTACATTCACAGAGATAAGCAGCAGATGATTCTACATCAGCAGCCGTTCATTGAGAGAATGCTTTGCCGGTTTCACATGGAACGTTCCATCCCTGTTGCAAATCTGACGGACACAGGGTACAAGGGTTCTGAGACTCTTGAAGCAGAGCCATTGCCAACGAGGGTCACCTACCAAGAGGCTATTAGGTCGTTGTTATACCTCTCTACTCGCAACAGACCTGATATATCCAATGCAGTGAACGTTCTCTCACAAGCTCAGGCTGGACCAACAGCAGCACACCGGAATGCTGTGAAACGAATCTTTCGTTACCTAAGCAGTACAAGGACGTAAGGGCCTCAGAGTTCAGTAACATCTGACACTGATAAGGTTCTTGTGGCTTATGCTGATGCGGAATGGTCTGGAGATGACGTGGATCGGAAATCAATCAGTGGATTTTGCCTGTTCTTGTTCGGCAACCTAGTGGTTTGGAGAACTCTGAAGCAGGCATTTGTTGCTACTTCTACCACTGATTCTGAATACATCTCTTTGTCAGAGTGTGTGAAACCAGTTAGGTGGGCTCGAAACCTACTTCAGGAACTTGGAGTTGTAGAAGCTTTATATCCAATAAAAGTGTACGAAGACAACTCAGGAGTGTTTGAATGGGTCAGAGGAATTTGAAGAGCCAATATTGAGTTGCGTTACCACTTTGTCCAAGAAGGTGTGGAATCCGGGGAAATTGCTTTGCATTGCTGCGATACGAAGGATTTGATTGCAGATCTATTAACCAAGCCAGTCAAGAGAAAGGTTTCGTAAGTTAAGAGGTCAAATTGGAGTTTCTCATTGTGCTCATGGCATGGGGGGGATGATGTTGTTGCACTACTGAGTTGCACTACTGACGTAAGCTCAACAACTACTTACGATGACATTAGTCTCGTACAGCTCGCGCTGCTCCCAGGATGGGCTAAAATAAACTCCTGAGTCGCGCTTGGCACTGCCTGCCAAGAGCGGTGGACAGTGACGAAGAAGAAGGACTTCTCACTGCGTTTTCTCTCCTTAGAACGGACCCTGTACGCTGCGCGAAATGTCCACACAACCAATAGTTATGGGCCCAGCACAGGGTAGCGCAAAACCCTTCGCGCCTACAGACCCCCCAATGTTCAATCCTGCGGGAGATTTGCAAGAGTATCGTCGGGAAGTGTCGCGTTGGGTTGAAACGATTCAAGCAGCGTCGCAACAAGGTTCCGTTCGTCTCTACAAAACAATGTATGCCACACTCCAAGACACTTGTACGACCTTGGTCTTCCGAGAGAGGAGAAAGCTATCGTCGACGGAGCTCAGAGGAAGAAACATATCAACTACAAGCAAGCAGACCAGATTGACCCCATCAAGCAGATTTTGAAGCTAATCGCAGTTGACCCCCCGATAGCAGTTGTTACACGCTTGATATTCTCATTTAATGACGTTAAGTCTTGTCTTCGGTCTTGATTGGAAGACTTGAACTCGTTTGCTTCGCGCCTTCGCGGTTTAGCCACTGAATACCTAATGCATGTTGGATTATCTGCATCATCTCAAGTTGGCGAGGTGCTTTCGATCACGCTCCTCAACAATGCTTTCCTCAATGAGGAAACTGTGATCAACGCCAGGATTCAGCTTGTAGCTTTAGCAAAGGCTCCAATGAAAGCCAAGGTTCAAGAAGAAATCTCTATTACAATGGAATCACTTTCTCAAGGGTTGAAGGTATTCAGGGATCTGAAACAGGTGCTTCAACGAAACGAAAACCGACCGCTATCTTCTGACAGTACAGATACCACTCGAAGCAAAGCTCAATCGCTCATATGACAAGTTACCAATGTGATTGATGAGAATGTTCAACTAGAGAATTACCCCATTGAAAAGAAAGCATCCGTTGAAGAAGAAAGTGAAATATTTTCTACTGGTCTCCGTTGCAAGCTCAATCTTGATGATGCAGTTACAATGATTCGCAACCTGACGTCGTCACCGAAGAGCGCAGAAAAGACCTACACGAAGTCGGAAATTAATAACATGGTATCACAACGAGTGGTACAGCGCATTGAGCAACGCCTTAATCAGGCTATGGTTGCATACCAGAAAAAGCTAGGCCTTCAATCTGATCGTTTGCATCCCATGGGCTCGTCGTTTTCTGGACCCTTGTCTACACAGAAAGACAAAACTAAACCGCCCACAGTTGGTGTCAAGGACAAGAAACGGAAGCCAGATGATCGAGGATTTTGTTACGACTATGGCTCAAAAAACCATCGCCAAGGATCAAAAGAATGTAAGAATCCTAGTTTCTACACGAAATGGCTTCAATCAGAAAAGTTGAATCCTTCAGAACAGGATCGGCCACACCATACTGAACGCTGGGATTTTTGGCGGGGCTTCACCTCCTTGCAAACCAGTCGTCGTTAACTGCAGGTAGTGAAACCTACTCAGGTATAAGGCCATCTAAGGATCCAAGTCCGATCCTTGACCCAGGCTGTCCGAAGAGTGTGGGAGGAATTGAATTGATCTCTGAGCTCTGCGCATCTCTGCGTATTGAGTTACAACTCAAACCTTTAGATTGTGAACCATTTCTACATGGCTTTGGAGAACACTGTGCCAATGCGCTCTAAGTGTTCGCGATCTGGACACTAGACAGTGAAGACGAATACGGAAAAGCTTTCTTTATTCCGTTCTATGTAGTAGTTGGTGATGGACCTATTCTGCTAGGAAATGACTTACTCTCTCGTTCAGATGTGCTTGGCAATGCAAACCAATTGCGCATTCTGAAAGTGGTCGCTGGACCAAGTGAAATCCTTCTCAGAACGTACTGCGCTGGACAAGATCTGTCCAAGCGTACCCGTCTTCTTCTCGTACCTTCCAGGATCAAGTCGATGAAAGCCGTTTTTGCCCCAACTTTGAAAACGAAGAGACAGTTTATTGAAAATGAAGAACTTTTTACCAAACGGTTTCATGTTAATACCCATATGCGTCCAAGGGAAATGAAGAACCTCTGTCGACAAGCAAAACTTCTGACCAAAACTCTCGCTGCGCCTCTGGACGAAGCATATGACAAATGCACAAGTTGCAAGTCAACTGGGCGGCCCCTTGCTTCCAGAAAAGTTTCATTCTCACGTCTTTTACAAAGCTTTAACGATCATTTGCAGGTTGACTTCATGTTTGTGGCAGAGCTGGGAAATCTTCCCATCCTACACATGAAAGACGCAGCTACTGGCCTAACTGTGGCGTTATTGACGTTCTCTCGTTCAATGCTTGAAGCACGGAAGTCCATTTTCTTGCACTGGATCACAGTACACAGGCCTCCAAGAGAACTTTCAGGAGATCCTGAGTTCAACATTGACCAAATCCAACTCTTATGTGCAGAGAATCCAATCAAGTTCTCTCCAGGTCCTGCGAGAAGACACAACAAATTTGGTACTGTCTAGTCTTCACATGAGTCTGTACGCTATCTCATACAGCGAATACTAAAGGATCATGACTACGCAATATCTCGAGTTATACCGGTCTCCTCAGACCATGAAATTGTCTCCAAAGCTGCTTTTCTAAAGAACATGCTCCAAGGCTCAAACCTAGTATCCAGTTTCGAGTCGGCTCGAGGTTACAGACCTTCAATCACTGGGCTTTCTCAAAGTCCAACCAGCAAGGATATTATCTCGGCACATACAGAGAAAACCACACGGCGAGCTTTGCATCGTTTTCTGAGGTCAGGGGACATCAAAACGTTATCTCGAACGTTGCTTTCGCCAGGGACTCCGGTTTTCTTCTTCAGAAAAACCCAAAAATGTGCTGTCTGGCTTGAAGGATACGTAAATGAGACCTACAGCCATCTGGTCGCAGTCTCTTCTAAGCCCAATTCAGGCGGTACCAACTACGCTGTTGCGTACGAGGATCTGAGACTTAGACCGCTCAGTCCCCTTGTCAGAGATTTGGAACGTCTACAACTTGGTTTCCAAGAGCTGCCCTCCGAGATTATGGATAGCGTTAACGCTGTCGTGGAAGAACCTATCCTTCGACCAATCCCAAACCCACTAGTGGTAACTACGTATCATTCACCAATGCACATTGATGATGTCTTTGAACATTGTCCCTTGGACTACGCCGTGTAAGATGACCATCCAGCTAGTATTTCATATCTGGCAAAAACGCAGTTCCGTCAATCCTTTAAAGCTTCTTCTAAAGATATTGGTCTCTATGCATCTTCGAAGATGAAACCATTACCTCTCAAGTCTGCTTCCCAACCAATACTTCGAGAACTCTGCAATTCTTTAGGATCAGGGCCTTTATCAGAATAGAAGCTCCAATGCGCGCCCCGTTGGTTGCTGGATCATGCCATAGGCAACGAGAAAGAAGCTTACCGCAAAAACAAGGCGTATAGACCGGTCTCCGTTTGGGCTCTTCCTCGGAACGCCAACCTCATCTCTTCGTATCATTTCTTTGTCATCAAACATGACGGAGAGAGCAAAGCTTTGAAACTTAAATGCCGGCTCGTACCACATGGGAATAAGGACAAGGACAAAGACCAGTTGCGATCAGATTCGGCAACAGCCCAATTCCCTGCTATTAGACTGCTGCTCTCGATGGCAGTCCTGTTTCATTTTCGAATTGCCTCCATTGACATTAAGTCTGCTTATCTGCAAGCGGGCTCCATCAAACGTGACATATATATGAGGCCCCCGAGAAGTTGGGTAGACCCGTTTGACGAAGTCTGGAAAATACTTGTCCCAACGTATGGTCTCGTTGACTCTAGTCGCTTGTGGCAGCTTTTTGCGGAGGATTGGTTGTTGAAGCGTGGTTTTGTCCCGATTCCAGGACACCCTCAGCTGTTTCTTTTATGGGAGAATCAAGAAGTTGTCTTAATTCTTGCAAAAGGGGTAGACGATATGATATTCGCAGGAAGCCATGAGGAACTGTTTCGGTTTCATGAATTTATATCCGCACAGTTCGAAGTCGGAAGATTCTTGCAAGGCCAGGACATGGTTTTCAATCGCCTTGTCATCATTCAATTGCCAAACTTCTCAATACGAGTATCAATGAAGTAGTTCCAAAAAACAATTGTTCCCCTTTCTGTTCCTCCTCCAAGAAAAAAGGAAAGCGATGACATCTGAACAGCTAGGGAACTAAGCGATGTTCAGAGCTTGAAGGGTAAGCTCAACTTTCTTGTTCATGGAGCACTCTCTCAAGCTTCAGTCGTTGTAAGCAAGCTCCAGCAACAGGTTTCTCGCCTCAAGGTACACCACATGCGTCAGCTAAACAGCGCAACAAAGCAACTTAAGAGCCTTAACTCAGTTTTCCTTTACCAGTCCTTGCCCACCCCCGTTTCCTCTAACTCACAGATTCACCTCCTCAGTTTTTGTGACGCTGCTATCGGTACGACATCATACGGACAATCTGGATATGTTTCCGTAATACTTGCTTATCAAAGCCCTGATTGCATATATCATGTTATTGACTGGCATTCATCAAATCAGACGGGTGTTTCGTTTTCTTCTGCAGGAGCTGAAATCATTGCGACAGCCTTTGCGACAGACCGATCTGTTTTTGTTTCACAGACTCTTCCCTACTTCTTCCATGAGTCTGGTTTTGCGAAACAAATTCTGACAAGTCTTCTCGTTGACTCTTTTGGTCTTTACTCTACAATCTCTACGGTGCATGAACAGAGAGACTACCGCCTACCACCTACCGTTTCAAGGGTTTGAGTTTCGTTTGAATCAGTGGAAATAGACGACATTTGCTGGCTTCCTGGTTCATCAAATATCGCGGACGCCTTACCGAAAATCAATCCGCACTCGTTTCGTTTATTAAAACGAATAATGAACGATGTAACACTGCCCAAAAAGGTTGCAGCGCATCTGGAGAAACATTAGTTGTCGAACTATACTCTATACGTCTTCGATGCCTGCCCTTTATCTGGAGTATGCTATGGAAACAAAAAATGAAAATGAGTTTGCTCCAGGTTATGCGTAAGACACTAGATCGCCCCCTGCTGCGTGGTTCCCTCCATTTTAGTACATTTTGTTACCGTTACGAAGGCGTGGAATTACAGCCGAACTGGACATCCCTGCCCCCACAATTAAGTAGGCACTCAATACACCTTCCTGTGGTCAGCCTTCGTGACGGATATACAACACGGACGCTATTTTCGCGTCAGCACTTCATGACTTAACGATCTCATTTCGTCGAGCACCTGGTTGGTCTTGAACCCAGTCCTTTTTTTCTCATTTAACCACAGTGTTACCACTCTGCTACGGTCACTTCTCTTTCTTATCTACGTTAAACCTCTACAGGTATTTATTCTGCTTTGGATGTTCACCTCCAACTGGGGGGTGTTGTACTACTGAGTTGCACTACTGAATTGAGCTCAACAACTACTTACGCTGACATGAGCCTCGTGCAGCTCGCGCTGCTCCGAGAATGAGCTAAAATAAACTCCTGAGTTGAGCTTGGCACTGCCTGCCAAGGGCGGGGGACAGTGACGAAGAAGAAGTACTTCTCACTGCGTTTTCTCCCCTTTGAACGGACCCTGTACGCTGCGCGAAATGTCCACACAACCAATAGATGTAATGTGATACGTTTTGTGCCATGAAGCACGGGTACATTCTTTTGAGGTGACGTAGGACATATTGAGTGAGATTTAGTAATGTAATTACGCCAACTGTAGAGTAGAGATATGAATTGTGTGGCTCCCTGCATCGAGGCCGCAATAGTTTCAAACGCTTTTGGTTTTACAGGGTTTTTACTTAGGCTCTGCATTTACATAAAGTTATGAGGAAGACTCCACCTGGAGGGTGAAGCGTTAACCATTCCATCAACTACCTCAACACGGAATATGGCCATGGTGCTGAACAGAACTTACTACTTTTCACCAAATACACGTTTTCTCAATATTGGGTCTTATATGCCCACATCTCGGTCACATTTGGACCACATTTGGGACATCTTAGACGTTCAGATTCAGCTAGAAAATTTTTTCGTTTCCTGAGGCACCCAAAGTAAAGCATTCAGTTCTTCCGGGTGGCTTAGGTGAGCTGTTCCGAGGTTGTCACCACACTACTAGGCAAACTGGATCCCAAAGCCCAGCTATTGCCTACACATGATGCAGAGCTACGTTCAATACTCTGTGACCGTGAAGATGGTGATCACCAATGGAGAGGGTGCGGTCGGAGTGTTAAAATTGGTAGATGGAGGTATCTGAGGAGGAATGGAAGTGACAAAGGCCTGTGAAACGGCGGGGGTGCCATATCCGAAATGCCAGCGACAGCGAAGCGCGCGAACGGGCAACGGTAAGGCACATTTGGAGAGGGGGGCGTGGAGTGGTGTGGCTGAGGAAGACGCAGTGCGGAGGGAGCGTCAGCAAGCGCAGGAAAGGGGTAAGGTTCACGGATACCGAGTCGCGCTCGCGTCGGTCAGACAAAGAAGTGGGCACAAAGTCCCTCCCAAGCGGTTGCCTCCTCCCCTCGGTGAGAGAGGACCGGTTGGGCAGTGGTTTTTACTCTGATCGCCGGCGAGGTGCTTGGGCCCCCAGTAGCCGGAAATGTTTTGCGCCCGGGTGCCGAGCTCCCAGTAGCCGGAGATTCGAGGCAAATTGGCCTGCAGTGCAGTGTCACAGGCGGCCAATTTGCACAGTGGCATGCTAGTAGCGAGAAGCGCCTGGGTTGGAAGTGGCGAGAGCGGGTTAGCCCATAAAATGAGATCAAATCTCATAGGGTCTCCACCCAGTCCCTGCCTTTTTCAGCTAGGGAAACAGATTGGGGGGGAATGCCTGACACGAACCACTTCCATATCAAGCAGGTAAAATTACAGACATGTAAAGATGTAGTTGTGTGCGCACCGACGATGGCATCGGTGGTTGCCTATCAAGTGTTTTGCGTTGCAATTTCATATCCTCAAGAATGTGACCATCTTCAAAAGCAGAGTTCAAAACGAACGAACGGGATGAATAGAAAGGAATAATCTGTAAGGTACCGTTTGTAGCTATTGGACGCCATAGCCGATCAGCTCGGCGGCGGTGAGTTCAGGTCAACTTGGAAATCGATGTGCTTAATCGGACGTAGAAGGCCAACGGGATGGGGACAAGTGGGAACGTTGCCACTCAGCCAGCGTAACCCAAACAATAAAGCGGTTACCTGCACATGCTCTTCAAATTATCCGTTGTCAGATCGTTTAGTAGCCTCATGAAACTGCGGAACTGGTCACCTAGTTTGAGTACCTGTGGGTTATCACCCAAATCGAAGAGCGATATGGTATCATTGATTTAAATGGGTTAGCGATAGACATCAAGTGGTACAGACACAATTCTATTAGATACTTGCAGCTCAGCCTAGCCCGTTCTGGACATGTTATCTCAGTCCAACCCGCTTTGTGTATCTATCTGCACAATCCATTTTTTGATAGACACCCCTTTAGACGTAGCCCAATGCAGAACCTCAGTATGCCGCCAAGCATCATAATCATGGCGTTTGCTGCTCCGATAAGGGTTGAAAAGCACACGGATATGCGCTGTCTGACAGGAATGATTTCTATTCCACATATCAGAACAAATGGCAGCTGATCTTAGTTTACGTCTGTCATACACGGCAGCGCTTGTTGAGATTGTCTTTGATGTGACACTCTTATAGATTTTTAAAACACAAAGATTGCGCCTTCGCAGTAGGTTGCCATCGCCAACTATCTCTTCCTCCACTGATTTGGGTTTTTCCATGCTACATCTTTGGCTCCGTCCGATCTGCATTTCACACACGGACATACTGTGGATTATTATTGTCGGATCTGTGTCTATCATACCCCTGTTAGCTCTTCTACTAGTTCGTTTGGTGTTGCTCGGGTACGCTACGTAAGTGGGTGCCGACCGTGTCGCACTTTGACAGAGAAAAAGGTGAACTCCCACAAAGACCTCAGAAGTTCTCCTGATGTTGCCTTCTCCCTCCAGATTTCTTCCCCTGGAGTCAGCTTTTCTTGAGTACGTGAGTCACGCTTTGCCTCTTTTCGCTGTGCACCCACTGCTGCGTAGGTTGCGTGCGATTCTCTATTTGGTGACGCGAATTCAACTCTAGGCCTCTCCGGATTTGGAGTTTCTCCGGTGCCCATTCTGGACACTGTTCGTATAAAACAGCCTTCTACTTCCTATGGAATCGCTCGGATTGCCAACATTTGGTGCGGGCTACAGGCCAACTCTCTAATATTGTGAGGCAGTTCCTAGATTTTCTGTTCATAACTTCACCAGCAATCATCGCACAACAATTGACATCGAAATTGGAAAGTCCAAGAACACGTCTCCTGTAGTTTCGACTGGCATTACGTCAATATCTGTAGCAGAAAATGGTTTAGATACCTTTTTCACCTATTTACCTCTCTTATCTCTAAAAGTATTGCTCATTTGTTACAAAGCATAATGACGTGCTAGCGCAATAGCAGTACCACGAACAAAGAAAAAGGTACACAGACCTTGGGAGTTTCTCCAAGAGTGCCTCCGATCACCCGTCTTTCATGAGGAATTGGGTTTTCTATTGTACATACAACAGCATCAATATTTGTGCTGCTACATGTAGTACAATCCTTCTTGCTGTTTTCACAGATTTCCGTCCGGCATATGGCTACAAGGCAGTATAGATGCGTGCACGTCAAACCCTTCTTCCTTGAAGCATACTGTTGCGCCTTCCTCTAAGCCTTTCTTTCTATTGTAGTAAAGCATACGAGACCAGATACGCGGTCATAAACATTCCCCTATATTCAACCTACATGGTTCGTTATTTGCGTCTGATGATAGAAATTTCGATTCGTTGTCGGCGTGTTACACCTTTCTTCGTTTCGTTTAGTTGTTACTGCAATTGATCGGTGAAATCTTTTTTCAATGATTCGAAGTCTACCCATTCCACCTCGTTCTGGTCGAATCCAGTCCACTTCACCAACAGATCGACAGTTTAATTCTAGCGACGAATATCGTCAAAATTCTCGATGGCCAGCAGTTTGTTTTGTTGGTAGGCGAAATGGTGTTATAGCTCTTCCGATACTTTGCAGACCTTGTTATGAAAAACATTCATTCTTCTCCGGTGTACGAGTTCCATTGTTCCCGTACAGAGATCTTCCACTTTGAAAGTGAATTTTTCTTGGCAGTGCCTCACTCGAAAAGGTCTTTGCCATCTAAAACCCGTATTTGATCGGATCATGTTCTGCATCAAGGATTTCAGCACATAGTCACCTCTCGTAAATTCAATTGGCCTGATACCAGTGCTTCGGTTATACGCATCGACTGATAACTTCTGCTGCTTTCTTCCTTGCCCTGCGCAGTTGCGATGGATGTTTTGGATTGCGTGATGTAATTTCTGTACTTCTATGAGAGCCGTTTTTCTGCACTGATCGATTTTCTGAACGGGTACGGCTTCTACCTGCCTTCTGAAAATGTGGCTGAGTGGTGAGCCCTGAGGCAGTGCTTTGTAAACTGTGAGCAGGCATTTTCCGTTGAGCTTCTTCTTCGGTGTGCTGTTAAGGGCTGACTGCATGAGCGGTAGTTCAGAGGGCCAGGCGGATTGAGGGAGTTGGAACTCCGAAAGAAGTGCTCAGCCTGTCTTTAATAGTTCAAAACAGACTAACTTGACTGAGCCATTGCTCTACGGACAGTACAGTAGTGTGAAATAGTGGTGCGCTCTCAGTTTCTGTATGAGTAAGTTTACCAGCTTGTTCTTAAAATGGCTGCTTTTATCTGATACCCATGAAATCGAAAGGCTAAATGCGGCAACCCAGTCTACGATTGTTTCGGCAGTCGTTTCTGCGTCATCTTTCTCCACGCCTCTCAGCACACATAGCCGAAAAGTTCATCCTTAACAATAAGTGTGTACAGTTTCGCGTTATTGCTTTTAGTCATATAGCACTAGTCGAAATGCAACAGCTCGTTATGTTTTTTGGGGTGCATTGTATGACCAAGATGTCTTGGGACGACTCTTCCGGATTCAGTGCTGAAACAGTGAAGAAAAAAACGGTAAATTAGACGGTATGCTTCCTGAGGCCTTTCCACCAAAAGTGGGGGGCCACCGTAATGAATGTAGGATATGTCGCTCAGTGTCCTCCTTTTTCAGTGTGAGCGGCAATTAGTAATCTAATTTTAGGATTGGCATCCCCGTCCGGTATCCCAACCTGCCCATTTCGCGTTCTTAGTATTCTGCCAGAGGTTTTGTATGGCTTTGGGGCGCAGTATCACTTCTATGCCGCCACCTGGTGATGTGCTGCATAGATGGCGAGTCATTATTCTCGTTCGCTTCAGGGTTGATAGGTGTCGACATCAGTACTCGAATGCATCTCACCCTGTTAGGCTCCTGTTAACGGAGTTATGTGCTGGCGCGTGGGTGGGAACCCTATAGGTGGTAGCAAAAGAACTGATCATTGTTGTTGGATAGATACCCATCATATTAGTCTACCCACACCTCTTTTGCGTAGGTTGCAGTCTGCTCATTGCGCTAGAATCCAAAGGTAGTTGGTCAGCGCAACCCAAAGAGGAAACAGCCTCTTCGGGGAACCCGCCAGAAGAAGGCAAAATAAAAACACGACTCCAGTTCCATCTCTGGGTAGTGGCGGGCACCCTTGGAAGAACTACCAAGGTCCTTGTGTCTGCTCTTTTCTCTAGTCCTGACGTCGCTACATTGCATCGAAAGGAAGTGGTCTATCTACAGTTCTGACCAACAAAGCGCTTTGATAGTCGTCGAAGAGTACCAGGACGTACTTTGAGCACAATTTCGTCGTACGGCATAGTCAATACAATTCATGCCCCGACTCTGGAAGGAGCATCCCAGCCGGAACTAATCAATTTTGAAGTTGAGTTTTCAGCCTACACCAAACAAGTAGAGGATGTCAATAGCGGGCGTCCCCCGAACCAGCGCATCAAGCCAGCATCCGTTCCCCAGTGTATGTAACCGAGATTGCTGCACAGTTTGTGTATACTGGGCAGGGTCGTATTTGTGACTGACTAACTATGACAAGAAAAATGTGACTAATGACTGACTAACTACCACTTGTGGGAAAAATGTAGTCATTAGTCATGACAGTCTTGACACCTGTACAACTGTGCAACTGTGCAACGTGTCTTACACGTGGATACTCACAGGCCGCCGCCGTCGACTCCATTTCAGAACGGGAGTCTTCCAATCGTGGTTGCCTCGGACTGCCCCACCGGCGACAACATGAGGCCACCTGTTCCTTTGCCGGCTGAGCCACGTGCGTCATCTGAGCCAAGTTCTTCGCCGCAGTCTCCCCAAAATGGAGAACCATCACCAGTCGAGATCACGGCAAAGCGGCTCGTAGAGCAGCAGAGTGAAATACAAAAGAGACGTCGCAAGGTAGGAGCCGGGCGCGGGTCGAGCGTCAAGACGTCACTCTGGAGCACGATTGCCGCTACAGTGCATGGCAGTAATGGAAAGTTCAAGTTTACATGCGCTACCTGTGGAATTGAAGGCGCCATGAATAGCACCTTGTCAACAAGCAACGTCATCGTTCACTACAAGATCAAGCATCTCGCATTGCATAACGATCTCGTTTCTCTTAACAATAGCAATGCCACTGAAGTTGCCCTTACATCGCTCGCATCACCGGTCTTGCAAGGATTCGTGGATGTGTTTGGGGGTCGCATACAATTTGCGAGTAAGGATATGACGGAGAAAACATTGTTTGACACGTACGCTGCTGTCTGTCGCATCCTACGGCGCTCCGTTACAGACGCGCGGACAGGATGCATAACGGTCGATGGGTGGAGTGCTGCGCTGGGTGCTCCAATCCTTGGAATGACATAGCATTATATTGACAAGCAATGGAACATGCGTTGCGTTCCCATCGCAACTCTGAACATGGGATTAGCGTCCAAGACCGGTCAACAACTACGCTATATCATGCAGGAAATACTAGAACAGAATCCAATCGTGGGCGCTGACGATGTTTGCGTACACACGGTTACTAGCGATAATGATGCTGCCACCGCCCTGGCAGTTGATCTGCTTACCAACTACGTTGGTTCCGTGCGCTGCGTGGTCCACACGCTGGCCTTGGCAGTGAATGATGTTTTCGAGCATGGTACTGTGTGGAAGTTGTATCTGGACCATGTGAACAAGGTGACGACATACTTTAACCATCACCAAAAGGCGGCACAGTTGCTAGCTCAAAAGCAAGGAGAGGAGGGGATTACCAAAGATCGCGTGCATAGGCTCAAGCACGATATTCCCACGCGCTGGCATTCTCGTCTTGCTGCGATGTCTGTCTATCTGTGCCGGATTCATAATATCTCAGAAGTGGCGGAAGAGCTCGAGATAAGTTCGGAGCACCTGCCTACGCTTTCTGAAGATCAACAGGATGTCCTCGCTGAGTTCATTACTGTACTTGCAGAAGTTCGCAGGGTCGCTCGTCAGCTGGAAGCCGACCGCAAAGTAACCATGTCCCGCGCACCGCGTTTACTCCGTGAGCTACATGAGACGCTGATGATTATGGCTAGTGCCATGCTTCCTGCGCAGTCTATGGAGTATACCGAATCCGTCCCCGCACTTACTTTCGAGGATACGAATGACTTATTTGAAGTTTATGCGTTGCCAACGAGGCCGAGTTCTGCTCCTGCCGACAAAAAGAGAGATGAAGCACGTCAAATAAGATTGACCCGGAACCAACCGAAGTCATTGGCCGTCAAGCTGGCTGATCGCATTGCATTTCGGCTGGGAGCTGTTTGGGAACGTGTTGACGAGGAGGCAGCTCATTGGCGTCCGAACACAGATCAAGAGTCTGAACCGGATAAAGACTTGCATGAAGCACGTCGTGTACTTCTCTTCCACGTTGCTGCAATTATGGACGTGAATGAATGTTGCCTAGACTTCCTGGACTGCTCAGAGAATGATCGAAAAGCCTACAAAAAGGTTCTATTCTCGGCTGTTGTTCGGGAGGCTGTCGAGCTGGAAAGTTCCCTGGCTCCTAGAGCAGAGAGGCTCGAGGTCGTTTTCGGTCTTCTGCACGACGAAATGCGCGAGGTTCTAGAGGAAAAATGTAGAAGGGATCCCAGTGCTGCTCTCCTATTCTGGGAACAAGCGAATCAAACATCTACGATGATTAGCCCTGTTCCTTTCAACACAATTGCACGAGCTGCGCTGTCCTCTCAAGCATCCTCGGCCCCTGCTGAGAGACTTTTTAGCGATTTAGGCAGGAGGGAAGGCAATCAAAGCCAGTCGTTACTGTCCAGTACTCTGGAAATGTCCGAAATGATACGGTTTTTTGTTTGCAACGAGCTCAAGAACGCCCCACTCCATCAAAACGGGCTCATGCACCCAAAGGGTGATGCGTTTAGACGTCTAGTGCGTGTCGTTGCTCACGAGATAGTAAAAGAGTAAAGTTGTTATAGAAGTGACTATATTTGACTAACTAGCACTCAAACAGCGGTGACTATGACTTTTTGGATCCCAGAAATCTTAGTCACAAATACGCCCCTGATACTGGGACGCATCGAAGGATGTACATCCGCAGAAGAGGCTACAAACGAAGCGGTAAAGGCTTGGTTTGACTGGCGACTGTGATCTACTGTCGGTGGTCTAAGCAATCGTGTGGAGGAAGCGT
Organism: Gracilariopsis chorda; assembly: GCA_003194525.1. NCBI lineage: Eukaryota > Rhodophyta > Florideophyceae > Gracilariales > Gracilariaceae > Gracilariopsis > Gracilariopsis chorda. The sequence goes on from NBIV01000293.1 coordinate 72,942, forward strand.
TGTCTACGGTGAAGTATAAACAGATCCCGCGGGACCCGTCCGGAGCCGCTGAGAACCTCGTACTGGAGACTATCGCCGCATTGGATGAGTACAACGCCTCAAGCATTATCACCGACAACGACCAGTGTATGGAGCTAATCGCTAAGCTCGTTCGCAAGCTGGAGCCGCCGGAACTCAGACAAATCGTGACTGACCAGATGCGTCTTTAGAAGAAAGAACAGAAAGGAGAAGTCAAGTTTTTCACAAACACGATCATTACACTCGCGGCATAAGTACATGTAGTACAGTGCGCCATTCAGAAGCTCAAGCGCAAGTTTTCGCAGAAACGAGACAACGCTGAGCAAAGTGGAAATTCTGAAGAGCCCGACCGGAAGAAATCGAGGCGAGGAGCGTGGACGTGGAACGAGGAAACTGAGTACAAGAGAATTCAAGAGAAGAAACCTATCGCGATGTTCGAAGCAGGAGAGTGGGACAAACCCTGTTTGAACACCCAGGAATGTTCAAGCATACATCCGATCAGAAAATGCCCCGTCAAGACGAAGGAAAAGCGGTGAGAGCTTCTCGACAGACACCTCGGAAGAAACAAGGGAAGTGAGGGACGTGCAAAGGCCGCTGTACTGCGATCCACAACTGAATCAGTCCCAAAGGCCGACGAAGGAAGCTACAGAATTCGCCTTCATGACATTGAGACTGTAGCTCTCAGAGATTCCGGCGCAGACTATTCCACAATTCCTTCCGATTTCTTCGAAACCATCCGTTTGAAGCATCCTGATATCCAGGCAGAACAACTGGAGACCCCCATGACACTCGACACCGCGGTAACGGCAGATGAATCACGCCCATCCGCGACTGCTTCAAGGAAAGTAACCCTCAACCTCACGATTCTTCTCACACAGACGGGACTACCAATACTGCATCTGGGGAGTGCAGTTACTGATTGTAGACACGGAAATGCACGAGATGTCTCTCCGAAGTCCCCTCCTTAAGGCCATGGGTTTCGATTTCAACGAGCACGTACACCGAGTAGCACCGCTCATCGACAGAAAGTCGGAAGTGGAACTGAAAGAGGGAAAGTGTAGACTTTCTTCAGCTAGCTACCGCGGCCTCAGCTACTCGGACACTGATGAGGCCCCTATCGAACTCCCGGAATGCTTCCAAGCTGGATTCGGAACCGACACCGCAGCCGAGATCGACGAAGCAATAAGGTCTGCAGTGCAAGACGTGAAGGACACCGGCATGTCCACCGCAGGCTCGGAGAAGTTGCGGGACATTTTGGAAAGAAACCGAAGTTGTTTCGGAATCAAGCTTGGACCACACCCACCTGCCAACGTGCGCCCCCTTTCAGTCAGGCTCGCACCAAACGCAAAGCTGTACCGCACCCCAGCGCCGCTACTCTCCTTCGCAAAGAGTTTTCATCAAACACACCATCCAACAGCTAGAGAAAATAGGCGCTGTGTACAAGAACGACCAAGCGAGGTGGCATGCCCCGCACTGGCAGTTCTGAAACCCGGCACGGAGAAACTGCGTTTCACCATCGACCTCCGTGGAACCAATGCGCGAACACTACCGCTTCAGTATGCAATGCCCCATCTGGAATCGATGCTGCAGAACTGTGGAGGAAGCAAGTGCTTCGTTAACATCGACTTTACGCACGGGGACTGGCAGATACCTCTGGACAAGGTATCTCAGGAGGTCATGTCGATACAGACACCACTCCTTCCTCCTCTTCACCCTTCCTTTTCCCCCTTTTTAGGGTAGCACCTCCCGCTATCCGCGGCCCTCGTGTGCGCATCCGCTCACACACCCCCACTTACGTGGAAACATACCTCTACTGAGGATCAAACCCCGCTCACGCGGATACCGATTCTTCGCCTTCACCTCCCTGCGCGAGTCGCGACAGGTGTCCCTGGTCTTACAAACCGGCTTTGCCGTGAAACCTCTGGGAGGGCTCTACCCAACTGGGTTCACCTCGTGAGAGGAAGATCCCGAACGTCTTTCGGTATTTTTCCCCTTTGGGGCATTGCACCACAAAGTGGTCTCTCGACCTAGAATCGGTTTTTGTTTTGCCCTCTTACGAGGTTTGTCTTTATTTACCGGAAGTTCCGTGATCGTTTCCCGTCGTAACGGTATTTTCTCATGTCGAGAAATCCCTCCGATGCGGATCCAGTGGTTACGCGTAGTCGCTCCCGCGACAACGTGGACACTTCCGAAGTTCGGTTCGTACCCCGTATGCCTATACGGACAAGTTCCAGCCGTGCTGGCGCCGCTTCATCGCGGAATGATACCCCCGACCGGGAACCCCGGAACCTCCTTTTGCCCTCGTTATCACCCCCGCAGAGGAATGCAGCATTGACTCCGGCTGTTGCCGCAGTACCCCAGGCACCCCGGCCTGCTCCCGCTGTCGCGGCTTCAAGCCCCCGTGGAACGGGCGATAACACCCCCCAGTGGACTCCCCTGGAATCCCAGGTCCGCGCTCTGTGGGCCGCCCATGACACCCTTGTAGGGGAACTAAAATCCCTCCAAGAGGTGGTCTCGGCAACCCCCGTAAAGGAGGTGGCCGAGGAACTCCGTATTTTACGGTCTGACGTCAACTCCGTGTTGGAGAGTTTGGGACAACCCGCCACCTTCATTGAAGGAGTTGAAGCCCGATTTGATCGGATTGGTGCCCGCCTGGAGACGCTGGAGCAGTTCGTCCTCATGGACAAACCATCCCCGGATGATCCAGTAAACGAGGCATCGCACAACGACCAGCTTGCTGGGAAGAAGAAATGCCGTCATGGACGGAAACACCACCGAAAATATTCGGACTCCGATTCTTCGACATTGTCGGACTCATCCCGAAACCATTCGGTTAGCTCTAGCTACTCGGACTCCGACTCGGAGGACGAGAAGCGAGGCTACTCCTCCCGCTCAAAGCGGTCATCGGCCACTGAAGGTGTGGTCCGAACCCGCCAGAAGGGGAGATGACACGCCGGTCTCCGGGAATTGAAACCGACAAACCCGGATTACCGGAAGCTTTTATCATACCCGTACTACCGGCTCAAAGATTCGTCACTTGGACGTACGCCCCGTTGTACGGGAAAGGTACGAGAATGCATTAAGCGAATGCAGCTCTCGCTCCACAACCAGTATTTTACTGGAGAAGTTCCAGTCCTGGTACTGGATTTCTTATCCCGCTTTGTAGAGGAGGCCGATATCCTCGGTATGAATGAGGGACAAGCCTATTTGGCTTTACCGTATTTCCTACGGGGAGTGGCGGAGGACCAATACAACTCTGTCAGAGGATCTTCTCTTGCCTCCGAGGGAGGGGTTACTTGCTGGCCGGAGGCTGTGCAGTATCTTCTGCGCTCCTACGCCACAAACACCGCTATTCAGCAGGCTATCCTCGCTTTGCGAGATACACGCCAGCGTGCTGGAGAGACCGAGACCGATTACTCGGTGCGCCTTAACAAGGCTTTCCACAGATGTGGTAACGTATACCCCGCTGGGGAGCGCAGTACCATGTTCATCGATGGTCTTGACCCGGCAATCCGGAGTTTAGTTACCCGTTATCGGGAGGACAAGCGGAGGATCACTTACCTCGAGCTGGTCCAACATGCTCGAGCGGAAGGGGATGGACTTCGTGCAAGAACTCCGAACAATCGGTCTAAATCCGCCAAGGCGTTGTTGCTAGAAAGCGAAGCTTCCTCACTCCCCCTCACTGCGGATGGGAACCCTGGACAGGGATTTGATACCGTGCATTTAGGGCAGGGGGATGGTGTGTCGATACCCACCAGTGATTTGCCGTCAACGACGGAGATGACCCGTGATACGGGAACGGAAGACCCCGTTTTGTACGCTGGTAAGAGTCGGGTTCAACCCCAACGACTCCCGTTTTCAAACGGTCAATCCCGTTATCAACGGCCTGGATGGACTGACACCCGCCCTGCGGTTCGCTTCTCCGATACTCGGAATAATAATCCGCGTGTCGCGGTATTGGCTCTCATTTGCCACCTGTGCTATGCCCATGGCCATACCTCACCTCAGTGTATTTGTTCACTGAAGGATATGGCCAAGGTAGTGGCAAATTATGAGGCCCTCACTCCAGAGGAGAAACGTTCCGTCCCGACGGCTTCCTACCTCCGTGCTAAAACGGACTTTTCCCATGCCCTACCACAGACCCCGTGTGCGCGGCAAGCGTCATACACCCCGATTCGGGAGATCACGCAACCATCCGTTGCAACCCCCGCTTATGCGGATAGAAACCCCCGTCAACGGGATGAAGCACTCGTTGTCGAGGAAATCAACCCACCGCCGAAGGCGGAAAACTAACTGAGGGAGTCTTCTCTTTGGGAGAGGCGTCCTCAAGAACGAGGCTGTTGGCGCCCGAGGCGTCCTTGCCTCGCTCCCCGGTGAAAGTCCTCTCGAAGAAACACACCGCTGACGCGGACTTTGCGCACCTCTGTGTGTTGCGTCGCCCGTGGATACGGAGTAAAAATCCCCGGATTCCCAGTAGAGTCTTGGTCTTGGCCAAGCGCAATTATAAGGTCTATGCCGACCTTGGCCTTGATCCCCAGTTTATGGTGAGGTTTCTCACCGTCCTGGATACAGGTGCAGGCCCCCACTTTGTTGTGGAATCATTGTTACCCCCGCTTGTGCGGTCTCGTATCCGCTCTGACGCGGTCCCCGACATTTCGGATGCTAACAACAATCCGTTACAAACAGTGGGCACAGTGGACCTCGTCGTGAGACTTGGTACCTCTGTGGTGAAGTTGGACTTCATCGTTTGCCGTTCATTGGCAGCACCAGTGATACTGGGATGTGATTACTGCGACAGATTTGTCGACGCAATCAGGCCCCGCCTCAGGCGTGTAGAACTTGACGACGGATCATCGGTTCCGATTGTTCGCCGCCCGCTAAAGCGGTCCTCTCGGAAACAAGTTCCGCTCCCTGCTGCGCAGGAACCACCGCCCGTGTCCCGCGACTCCACCAAGCTCCGCGTCGCTGCCTCGGTTTCTGTACCGGCTGAGTTCCAAGTCTGGGTGCAGGTAAATTCCCGTCAACACGGTCTTCGGGTTAAACAACCCCTCGGCTCGTTGTACGAGAAATCCCAGCTGGCGCTTGCTAATGTAATTGTCTCCATTTCCTCGGATGTTCCTTTCCGGATATTGGTTGCCAACCTTGGCAAACACCCCCAGTATCTGGTCAAACCACCAAGTAATGGGGAGTGTAACCCCCCATCCTATGGGAATGCTGCCAACAAAGATGACAGCCGCCGATGTACTCGGAGTTACCACCTCTTCTGAGGAGTTCGCCCCGCCGTCCGAAGACGTCAAGTCTAAGGAGGGGGAGGAAACCGCTACTTCAGCGTCGAACATACCGAGTAACTCGGAATTGCGAACCACACCTGTTCCACAGGACAATGCTCCATCGAGCAACGACCAGATTGATCCGGAAAAGGCACTTGAAGCGCTGGACTTCAGCCACGTGCCAGAGTCGCACCGCGACAAACTCCGTACCATGTTACGGGAATTCACCACAATGTGGGATGGCTCGCTTGGCGAGATTAACGCAACGGAACACCGGATCGATTTAATCCCCGGTGCGCGACCGGTTGCACAACCCCCTTACAGGGCAGGTCCGAAAGCTAGGGAAGAGGAGCAGTCCCAAGTGGACAAGATGCTCCGCGCAGGTGTGATTGAGCCAGCTCAGTCACCCTGGGCATCCCCAGTTGTACTGGCTTTAAAGGCCGACGGAACCTGGAGGTTCTGTGTCGACTACCGCCGGCTCAATGCCGTGACTGTTAGGGACACGTACCCCATCCCTCGTATGGACGAGTGCATTGACTCCCTTGGAGACGCCACCGTGTTCACGGCCCTTGATGCCAATTGGGGATATTGGCAAGTACCTGTCAGACAGGAGGATCGCGACAAAACCGCATTCACCTGCCATGTAGGAACGTACCGCTTCAAGCGGATGCCATTTGTGTTAACCAACGCCCCCGCCACCTTTCAGCGTGCAGTAGATATTCTACTCAACCGCTTTAAGTGGCGGAGTTGTCTGGTCTACCTTGATGATATCATCATCTTCTCCAACTCGTTGGACGACCATCTCACTCACGTCCGAGACGTGCTGACCGTACTCCGCGATGTGGGAATTACCCCCAAGTTGATGAAATGCGAGTTTTTCACGGATACTGTGAAGTATCTGGGTCACATTATCCGTCCTGGACGGTTAGCGATCGAGAAAGCTCGAGTCAAATCCCTCGTTGAGGCGAAAGAACCCCGTACTAAAACGGAACTGTGCTCCTTTTTGGGGCTGGTCAACGTCTATCGACGGTTTATCCCGAACTTTTCGGATACTGCGGCGCCCCTAAACGCGTTGTTGCGAAAGGGGAACCCCCCAAAACTGGGAACATTTACGCCCGAGCAATCGGAAGCTTCTAACTCCTTGAAGGAGGCTGTCACATCAGCACCAATCCTACATCTCCCAAAACTTGGGTTGCCATACTCCGTAGATACGGACTCGAGCGACTACCAAGTCGGGTGTGCTCTTTTTCAAACCACCCCCGAGGGGGAACGACACCCAATTGGTTATTGGTCGCGCTCGCTCAATGTTCATGAGCGGAACTACTCCGTATCGGAGAAAGAGTGCCTCGCCGTCGTATGGGCGATGACCACTCTGCGCCCCTACCTTATGGGAGTTCACTTCACCGTGTACACAAATCATTCCTCATTGAGGTGGTTGATGAATATCTCCGACCCGTCGGGACGCCTCATGCGCTGGAGACTCCGCCTCGCGGAATATGACTTTCAAGTCATTTATAAAAAGGGTGCGCAGAACACCCAAGCCGACGCCTTGTCGCGGTTACCCACAAGTGGGGAAGCACTCCCAACGGAGGATGATAAAGTCCCATGCTTCATGGCCATAGACCCGGATGATCCGGAATGTGCCGTCGAGGCTGGGCCAGAAAACTGGGACGAGGATGCTGATTTTGACGAAATACTCGCATCACGAGATGAATCTGAGAACACGTTACCGGGAAACTTTGTACCGGTATCACCGGAAGAAATGATCCGAGAACAATTCGGCGACCCATTCTGTACGAGGATTCGTGCCCGTCTTAACGGTGGTGAAGATCTCCCTTTCGGGGTAAACGACGAAGGCTACCTCGTAAGGAAGGTCGAAGCCCGCCCACAGATTGTGGTACCACATTCCCTGCAATCGCGGGTGTTACATCTATCACACTACGCCCCCATTGGAGGTCACCCAGATGGGAGGAAACTCTACCTAACCCTGCGAAGGGATTTCTATTGGCTGGCCATGGCGGTGGATTGCTACGCAACCGTGCGGTTTTGTAGCGAATGCGCGAAGAATCGCGTCAAGCTCCGCAAAAATGCGAAGAAGATGAAACTATTCCCCGCAAGGGCGCCGCTCGAGTTTAATGCGATCGATATTCTCGGACCACTACTCACCACGAAACGTAGAAACAAGTTTCTACTTGTCATTACCGACCGCTTTTCTAAGCTGGTATGGACTGTCCCTCTTCGGAGGATAACCACTCTCACGGTGGCCCAGGCTCTGGTGACGCACTGGATTTTTGTCTACGGTCCCCCTGTGGAGGTGCTCTCCGATAACGGGAAACAGTTCGTGAGCAAGTTCTTCCAGGATGTTTGTCGCATCCTGGATGTCAAGAACTTGTTCACGACTACCTACCACCCCCAGTGTAATGGGCAAGTTGAACGGTTTAACCGGACGTTACTCGCGGCGTTACGTTCCTACGTTGCAGACCACCCAAAGAACTGGGACATGTACGCTGATGCGGTAAACTACTCGTACAATACGCAGGTACACCGGACTACCGGAGTTTCGCCATTCGAGTTGGTTCTATCTAGAACACCCCCGCCTGTGGCGCTGGAACCCCAAGCTACCTTGGACAATTTCCCATCTGTGGGTATCTACCGGCAGCAATGGAAGCAATGGCTTTCTAAGCTGGTCCCCGCTGCGCGGAAGTCTATGGCACGTGCCCAAGCCGCTTACAAGCGGGATTTTGATGCTCGCTTGCGAGGAAAACCGTCCCCGATTCGGGCGAATAACTACATCTTCATCAGGAAGGAGTACTACAACCCGGAACGGGAGAAGCGCCATGAACTCTCGCCTGTGGCGGATGGACCATTCCAGGTCATCTCTGTGAACACCGACACTGTGGTGGTAGAGATGGGCGACACGCACGAACGGATTTCCCGTGATCGTGTTGTCCTTGCCCCTCCTCCCTCGTCAGAGGTAGTCCTGGATCCAGGCAACCCCGTTTCTACGGACTCTGCAACACCGGAATCATCGGGGAGTACTAGGTCTACGGTACTACCACACCCCAGCCGGGGACTCTCAGACCTACCGACCCTGTCGGATTCACCGGCTCAGCCGGGTAATTCGGGCCTCTCAGCGCCCGCCCCTACCACGCCCGCCCCATTGGCGCGCATTTATACCCGCCAAGCGGGGAATTTTATCCCTTATCCCGCCGCTCCGTCTAAGGAGGGGGAGGAGAACACTGGTTTTCGAGGAACGATATCGCCGTCGCAACGGGAAACAGACCGTAACACACGGAACACTGACCGTGGAGCACGGAGTATGTCACGCCACACTAATCCCCCGTTCCCGGGCAGTGCTGTGCAACAGGAACCAGACGCGCAGGCCCCGCAAAAGCGGCAAATACACCGTTTGTCACGGGAAAACGAGAAGCCTCACTCCAAGACCGCAGCAGCGGAAAGGCAATCGCCCGATGCCTCGAAGCCGCTGTTGGCGGAAGTCCCCGCGGAAGCCGTTAAATCAGGTCGATCAGACCCGCGCCCCGCGGAGAAGAGGCGCCCAGATACACCAGCGTCGCTGGGAAATACCCACACCCCTCTTGGGGAAAAAGGCGGCCAAGCTGCAGTCGAAGCTTTAAGCCCTGGCTTGCAAGCACCGGAAACGCCTCCCGTCGTTGACGGAATCAAAGCCCCCGCTACGGGGAATAATTTGCGCCAACCCCCGCATCGCTGCGGCGAAGAACCGAGAAACTCGGGAATAACGCGCGCCATCGCACGCTCGAAACCGGTCGTACCGGACGCTGCTCCTCATCACGGAGATGGTGCACTGCGCTCAGCGGCAATTCCCCTGAAAAGGGTGTCATCGGCACCTGCCCAGAACCCCCCAAAGGGGAATTTTGACCACAATACCGGTGTACCGGAGTTAGCCCCAGGCAACCCGTCAGTAGCCGGGGACACCACGGCGTCGCCGGAACGTATGGTGCAGAGCGCTCGTGCGCCTGGCAGGGAGGCGGTTTGCCACCCAATCACCGTGTCGCACGGGACCCCCCAGGGGATTGTGGAAATGACGATCCCGCAGGAGCGGTCATCTTCCCGCAAACTCGCGGTTCGTGAGCTCAACCGCGAAGGCGGAGCCCAAGTCCCCCGCCGACTGGCGGTTCGCCCGGCCTACCGTGAAGACGGGAACAATGACACCCCAATGGGGAATGACTTGCCGGGGAAAACCGTGACACCACACACCCTCTTGAGGGATATTTTCCCGCATGAGCAGCGGCCACTAGGACAGCGCACGGCAACGTCGGAGTTATCGCCGAACACCCTGCTAAGGGACATTATACCGCACAGCGGGCAGCCCTCGCAAGGGAGTACAACCACCACCCGGCACGGCCGGCAGGTCTACGAACGAGAGTTCGTAGTAGACCGACTTGTCGGACACACCTGGAACCAGGATGGTATTCTACAATACCGCGTCCGCTTGTACGGGTACGACCCCAGTGGGGATACGTGGGAGCCAATTGAACACCTCCCACGGTCGCAGGTTCTGCGATACCACCGTCAGACGGGAACTGCAGCCCCAGCCACGCTGGTTAATGCCCAAGTTCGGTAACGTTGCCGCGCGAGCGGAGAGCGAAAGGAAAGGATAACAAGGCAAAGTCCGTCGAAGACGGGGAACTCAACCGAGAAGCACCGTTCTAAACGGGAAAGTTTATTCAGGGGAGCAGCTAGCTCCCCACAATACTACACTACACTAACTGGCATAGCCAGGGAAAGAAGAACCAGGAAACTGGACCAGAGGTTTCACTCACCCCCATCGTCCGGGGCGTAACCACCAGCGAGGCGGTAGGCCAACGCGTCCGCCATGGTGGTGACATCCCCCGATACCTCGGCAGCGCTAAGACCGGCACCCCGGAGGAAACGTGCGATGATTTCGTTTTCATTCGCCGTCACCCCGCTGGGGATTGAAGGTCCGGCGCTTGCCGCCGAAGGGTCAGCAGCCGGCTCGGCCGGAGATGCCCCCTCTGGGAAAGCTTCCGCGCTAGCGCCGGTTTCCTCTACGTCCATCTCCCCGGGTTCTTCCGGTTCGTTATCGACCATTGGGTCATCCCCGCCGTATGCGCGGTAGTAGTCGTCGGAATCGACGTACCCCACCGGGTGGTCTTCCGGCACATGCCGGGGCGTATCGCGAAGCTCGCACGCCTCCTCGGAGGAAATTTCCCGGAACTCCCAGGGGTCGAAGTAGATAAAATCCCCCGCAAGGGCGGTGTTTCTACCGAGTCCCGGACCACCGGTGTTACCGCTACCGCCATCCAGACGACCGCTTTGCTCCAGCGGGACCTCACTCCAGCTAACGCTGTCGATGTACCCAAGTAATTGGAGGACCTCTTCATTGTTGGCCTGGCCCCCAAGGGGGATGCGAAGATCCAGGTTTCGGATCGCTGCCCGCACACGCGGTTGAAGGAACCAGAGACGATACTGGTCGTACGCCTCGTTGAGGATATAAGCCGCACTGCGGGCCGCCCACTCCGTAACCACTACGGACCACAACCCCGACCGGGGATCCTGCATGAGCAGCGAACCGAGGTACGTAAGTACCGGCGGGAGTTCTATGTAGCACCCCCGGCAGGCTTCATGGAAGCGCCACCACTCGGGGAGTGCTACATACCGACCTAGTCGGTGAGGCGGCGCAATCCGCTCTATCTCCACGTTCTGATACGGGATAAAATACCCGAATCGGGATCGCCAACGCCGCTCGTAGCGGATGAAGTTTTGGAGAAAGTTGGACCGGTATTGCCGGGGAAGGTACCTGAACTCCGCCCGAATAATCGGTCGCTCCCAGCAAAGGGCCTCTTGCCGCGCTGCGGGGAAATTCCTCCAAGCGAGGGTCTCGAGGCGGAACAGGTTCTCGCCGTACCCAATCTCCCCGCGAGTGCGGAAGTAGCTAACGTCGAAGCCAAACTCCGGTGGGACCGGTACATCGAATGGAGCCCGGCTCTGCCGTTGATACGCCATGCGCGTCAGCGCGGTCTGTGCCGCAGTGACGGTCTCGCCCGAGTTTCTTCGGAGGTGGTGACGCGGAATCGCAATCCGGTGACGCCAATCCCACGATGTGGTGACTGCTCTGGGCAGATCCCCCGGAAGGGTGTCTGAACCATCCGCATAAGCGGTGACCAATCCCTCATTGAGGACGGCGACCGGGTGAAACCACGGGGCAAGGCGCAGGCGCGACGCGTGATTCCGATTCATCGGGTTGAGCCCCACCAGGGTGTTGTAAGTTGGCCAGTTGGACACCGGAGTGGTTCCGGAGGACACCACCGAAGGTGGTAGTGCGAAGGGATGGTCGGCTGCCGCAGCCATATGTAGTGCAATACATTCCCGCGTACGGGCGATGGTGAAACTCATATCTGAGGTGTACTCGGTGCGAGCGATGAAGCGGGATGCATGAATTTTAGCCCCCGTTTACCGGGCTAATTTGCGGTCGGGTTACCCAGGGTGGTTATGGGAACATTCATATTTTGTGGTACCTGCCTGGCAAGGGTGGTGGACACGTGGCTACAGCCCCGGCCAGGAGGCCCAAAACGGCTACTTGTTTTAGTATAGTTTAGGGGTTAATTTTACTTAGGCTAGTGCACTACCTACTGTACTGCACTGAGCTAGTACTTGAGCGTCGGCCGCACGGCGGCGAGCTCACCAAGAAAAGTAACAAGAGTTCGGCTCTGACTCTATTCGCCATGCGAAGTGTCTAACTCCTCGCGGAGGTACACCGCTTGCCCGATAGTTTCACCCGACTCGCACCACCGAGGAGACCGTGCTCGTCGTACCCAGTGGGTTGTGACCACTCGTGGTATTCATTGTTGTCGTGTGACCGCCCGTACAGGCCCTATCTCCGCCCCAGTTTTGCGTATTGATATTACCGACGTGTGTCGTGAGACCGTGAGACCATCCCTTCCCCTCATATCCCCTAACCGCCGCGCGGTGCGTGTTCGTGTGTGTATCGGCACCCCCCTCCGGGGTCTGTTCCCGCTTTCCGCACGCCCCCGTCGGGTGGTCCCTTTCCCTCTTTTGTTCCCTTGTTCGCAGGCTACTTCCGGACCAGCCGTGGTTCCGACCCGTTCTAACCCCTAAACCTCCGAGGTACATCCAGGCTCCCGACGGAGTTACACCCGTCATACGGGACACGGAGGGCTCTACCCAGCTGGGCCTACCTCTCCAAGAGAGCAAGGCTTCGAGCTGCCTTGGGTGCCTTTCCCACACCGGGATTGCACCACAAGTGGTCTCCTGACCTAGAACGGGTTTGGCTTTCAAGCCGGCCTGTCGGAAGTCCGCTTCCCCTTTTCCCTTTTTTCCCTTTTATACCTTTTTGCTCATTCGTTGAGATTCCCTAGACGTGGGACTGGTGAAGTAAGCCGTGGACGGCTATCTGCAGTATGCTGCCCACAGCTCCGAGTTCCCCCAGGAATGGTCCGCAACGGAACGCCGCAGCGGCGAGATCACGAAGGTCCGTTCCGGAACAACTACTTACCGATGCCGTCGGTCTGGAATCCCAAGGAATCCCATCGGCAACCTCGGTGCCTCGAGCCGTGACAGCTGTGGCCACTACGCCACCTCCGGTGGTCGAAACGCCGTCGGCTGCCCCCCCGAGACCCGGGTCGCCTAAGTACCATCTCCTCGAGTCGAGAATCGACATTGCCAATGTGGCCCACGCCTCCCTCTCGCAGCAAGTTACCGAGTTGGAACGGCGATGGAGTGACTCCCTGGCTCGGGATTATTCGGGAGATATTCGTCTCCTGAGAGCTGATGTGAATTCCATTCTGGAGTGTCTGGGTACTCCGGCTGCCTTCGTAGAAGGATATCGGGAGTTCGTGGAGGAAGTTAAAACCCATATGATGCGGGTAACCGGACGTATGGACACGCTGGAAGCGTTGCTCAGAGAAGACCTGAACGCTCCGAGACAAGAGGAAGTGAAGGTCATCTCAACCCAACGCCGCTCCAGTCACCTCCCCCGTCACCCTGGAAAGAGAGTTCATCGTTATGAAGTTTCGTCAAGTTCCGACTCGGAAACAAGTTCGAGTAGCTCGCCTTCGAGATCATCGCGTGAAGGGAGAGGCCGCCGTCGCGGAGAAGAACCTAGTTCGAGGGCTACCTACACCTCCCATGGAGCAATCCGTGCGCGGGAGAAAGGTCGCCGTCATCTCGGCTTGAAGGAATTGAAACCGACGAATCCCCTTTACAGGAAGCTGTTGTCCTATCGTTATTACCGATTGAAAGACTCTTCGGGCACTCGAAGTTCGAGAGACACCGGTCGGGTGAAGGATCTCATACGTCGTATGAATGTGACGATGCTTAAGCAGAAGTTCTCCGGTGAAGATCCGATCCTCGTGTTGGATTTCCTGGCCCGCTTTGTGCAGGAAGCAGACGTACTCGAAATGAGTGAGGCACAGGCATACGTTGCGTTGCCCTACTTTCTTTCAGGAATGGCTGAAGATCAGTACAACTCGGTCGCGGGGTTCGTCTAGGGCCTCAGAAGGAGGTGTTACGTGCTGGCCCGAGGCTGTACACTACCTGCTCAGGTCGTACGCGACGGGAACTGCAATCAGTCAAGCCATCGTGGCGGTTCGCGATACGAAACAAAAGCCTGGTGAAACGGAAACGTCGTATTCAACTCGCTTGAATAAAGCGTTTCATCGTTGTGGAAATGTGTTTACCGCTTTTGAGCGTTGCTCCATGCTGGTGGATGGTTTAGATCCTGGTATCAGGGCACTGGTGTCCCGCTACAGGGAAGAGAAGCGCAAGGCGACGTATCTGGAACTGGTCCAGTACGCGCAGGCTGAGGGTGACACCCTCAGAGCGAGAGACCCGAGGCGTCGGTCGTCGAAGGCTCTCTTCGTCGAGAACGAGACTTCCTCGGCATCTCTCCCTAACCCGGGACCACCTTCCGGATTTGCGGATGACATCCAGTATCTTGGCAGTCTTGAACAGTCGTTGGCAACCTCGGAACTGCCGTCCACGGTTACACCCCCCGTGGTAGATCCGGCCTTTTACGCAAACCCCGGTCGGGTTCCCCCAGCCCCGCTAGCCTACGCGTCGAGCGCCACAAGACACTCCCGCCCGGGATGGTCCAACCCGAAGCAACTAGCATTCCAACCACAACACCCTCAGCACCGCGGAATGATGTCCCACGCCACCGGAACACGTTCAGCCCCGCTGATTTGCTACATTTGTTACCTTGAAGGTCATACTGCGTCGCAGTGTACCCTCCCCATTCGCGAGATGTGGAAGATCGTGGGAAATTATGAGAATCTCCCACCGGAGCATAAGGCTCGTGTCCCGAGTAATTCGTATGAAGACGCAAAGGCTGCGGTCCACAATGCTCAAGCTCGAGAAGCCTCGAAAACCGCGAACGGTAACAACCCTAACCTTTCGGAACGGGCTCAGCCGCACCCAGCGGTCGATTCGGTCCCGAAAAACTAATCTTGGGAGTCTCCCCCACGGGAGGGGTGTCTTCCAAGCCGAAGTTGAAGACGCCTGAGGCGCCACCGCTTCGCTCCCCTGCCAAAATCCTTACGAGGAAACTGGCTCAAGAAGACGTGAGCTCGGACCACTTAGTGGCTCTGCGTCGTCCGTGGATACGGTCCCGTAACCTCCGCATCCCGGATCGAGTTTTGGTAATGGCCAAGAGGAACTATAAAGTTTATAGTGACCTCGGTCTCTCTAACCAGTTCATGGTTCGTCAGTTATCTGTCCTGGATACAGGTGCCGCTCCGAACCTGATCAATATCGGGATTATTCCACCCGCCATGCGGAAATGCATTCGCATTGGTCCAAGTCTGGATCTGGCGGACGCTAATAACAACCCGCTCCAGACTCTTGGAACAATTCCTCTGGTACTCAGACTAGGCACCTACGTGGTGAAGTTGGACTTCATCGTATGCGACTCTCTTGCTGCACCGGTCATCCTCGGTTGTGATTTCTGTGACCGCTTCGTGGAAGCCATCCGCCCTCGCTCCAGATCCGTGGAATTGGCCAACGGTTCGACCATCCCGATTGTACGGAAGCCCTTGCGACACGCCTCCCGTAAACGGGTACCTTTACCTGCTGCTCAGGAAGCGTCCAATTTGGATCGAGCATCTACGAAGATTCGCGTCGCGGAACCAGTTTCGATCCCGAAGGAATCTCAGGTGTGGGTCTCAGTAACATCCAAACACCACGGGTTGCAGGTTGTTCAACCGCTCCCCTCGCTCTACGAACAGCGCCGTCTCGCATTAGCAAATGGGATCGTATCCGTCGATCCGGACAAACCCTTTAAGGTTCTCGTTGCTAACCTCGGAACTACCACTCAGTGGTTGGTTAAAAACCAGGTCCTGGGCAACATGCTTCCGCACCCGTTGGCTATCCTTCCTACAAAGATTCCGATATCCGACGTTCTCGGAATACAAGACCCTAAGGAGGGGGAGGAGGTCCCGTTCGTTCCGTTGGATCCCGCCCGGGAAAGTTCAGATTCGACTGTCGAAGAAGCTCAGAAGAGCACGACTTCAGCATCGGCAGATACTGCGTTAGACCCAGAACAGGCTTTGGATAAGTTGGACCTGGATCACATTAATGAATCTCATCGTGAGAAGTTTCGTGACATGCTCAGGGACTTTACCGCCATGTGGGACGGTTCCCTGGGGACGATAGTGGTAACCGAACATCGGATTGATTTGTTGCCGAATACACGGCCTATTGCACAGCACCCGTATCGGGCAGGCCCTAAAGCAAGGAGGGAAGAGAAATCTCAGGTGGAGAAGATGCTGCGAGCTGGAGTTATCGAAGCAGCACAATCCCCTTGGGCTTCTCCTGTTGTCCTTGTTCCGAAAGCCGATGGATCATGGCGTTTCTGTGTGGATTACCGCCGCCTGAATGCGGTTACTGTCAAGGACGTCTATCCGATTCCACGAATGGACGAGTACATTGACTCCCTGGGGAGCGCAACGGTGTTCACTACCCTCGATGCCAATTCGGGATACTGGCAGGTCCCTATTAGGAAAGAAGATCGTGATAAGACCGCGTTTGTGTGCCATCAAGGACTATATCGCTTTAAGCGAATGCCGTTTGGACTAACGAATGCCCCAGCTACATTCCAACGGGCAATCGATATCCTCTTGGCGAGGTTCAAATGGACCAGCTGTCTGGTATACTTGGACGACATTATAGTGTTCTCCAATAACTTGGACGATCACCTGTCCCATGTCCGGGAAGTCTTGACAGTGCTCCGCAACGCGGGCATCACCCTGAAGCTGGGAAAGTGTGAGTTCTGCGCCGATTCGGTAAAATATCTGGGGCACATCATCCGCCCCGGACAGCTTTCAATCGATGAAGCAAGAGTGAAATCACTTCGAGAGGCGAAACATCCGACTAATCAAACGGAGCTTCGATCCTTCCTAGGACTTTGCAATGTATATCGCCGATTCGTCCCGAACTTCGCCGACTTGTCAGCACCGCTTAACGCACTCCTCCGGAAAGGACAACCCGCCGAACTGGACGTCTTTGACGAGGCTGAGTCGTCAGCACTCTCGTCTCTTGTCGACGCTGTAACGTCCCCGCCAGTTCTGGCCTTACCGCACCCGGACTTACCCTTCGAAGTGGATACTGACTCAAGTGCCCACCAGGTGGGTTGTGCGTTGTTTCAAGTCACGGAAGAAGGAGAAAGACATCCGATCGGATATTGGTCACGTTCGTTGAACGTTCACGAGCGCAACTACTCGGTGTCCGAGAAGGAGTGTCTTGCTGTTGTTTGGGCGTTGGCGACGCTTCGCCCATACCTTATGGGTAACCATTTCAAGGTTCACACCGATCACTCGGCTCTCCGCTGGCTACTCGAAATTCGAGAACCGTCGGGCCGCCTCATGCGTTGGCGTCTCCGACTCTCGGAATTTACATTTGATGTCCTCTACAAGAAGGGATCCCTGAATACTCAGGCTGACGCCCTATCGCGCTTAGGAACATCAGCGGAAACCGAACCGGTCGACGATCTGGAAATACCATGTTTCATGGCACAATCCCCGGAGGGAACGGAAGAAGACGACCCAGACGTGAATGGGGATGACATCTGTGACGATATTCTAGCTGCAAATCCTACGGATCCTCCGGATGACCAGGTTGTTCCCATATCCTCTGAGGAAATGATCCGTGAACAACAGCAGGATCCTTTCTGTGCCCAGATTCGTGCCCGTCTTAACGGGGGCGCACAGATACCCTTTGCGGTGAACGATCGAGGCTACCTAGTCAGGTTGCTGACACGGACCCCACAGATCGTTGTACCTCACACGCTGCAGCAGCGCGTCTTGCATCTATCGCATTACGCGAAGTTGGGTGCACATCCCGGCGGGAGGAAACTATACCTGACCCTTCGCAGGGACTTCTATTGGCCTGCTATGGCATTTGACTGCTATGCAGTTCGCCGCTCGTGCGTGGAATGTGCGAAGAATAATGTAAAACTTCGGAAGTACTCGAAGAAGTTAACACTATTCCCGGCACGGGCGCCACTCGAATATGTCGCTATTGATATCTTGGGCGAGCTTGTCAAAACCAAACGTGGTTACAAGTATCTTCTCGTCATTACTGACCGCTTCTCAAAGTTGGTGAGAACAGTACCGCTTAAACGGATTACCGCGGACGTGGTTGCGCGTGCGTTCGTAACCCACTGGGTCTTTACTTACGGCCCGCCGGTACATCTACTCTCCGACAACGGATCTCAATTTACCTCAAAGTTCTTTCAGGACGTATGTAGAATCTTGGGAATCAAGAATATGTTTACTACCACCTACCACCCGCAGTGTAACGGACAAGTGGAACGATTCAATCGTACTATGCTCAACGCACTGCGCGCGTATGTCGCGGATCACCCCATGGAATGGGACTTGTACACGGACGCTATTACGTACGCGTATAACACCCAGGTACACCGGGTCACGATCCTCGCTCCATTTGAGCTGGTCCTGTCTCGGATTCCGCCACCCATGGCTATTGAAGCGCAACCGAACGTCTCGGGGTACCCTTCGACAAGGTTATATCGAGATTCCTGGAAGGAATGGTTGAAGAACATGGTCCCTACCGCCCGAAAGGCTATGGGAAAAGCCCAGGAGGCATACAAACAGAACTTCGACGCGAAGATTCGTACCCCGATACCCCAGGTCTCGGAAGGGGATTCTGTCTTCCTGCGAAAGGAATATTATAATCCCGAAAAGGAGAAGCGCCACAAGTTGTCACCGATAGTGAATGGACCCTATCGGGTGGTTTCCGTCGCCGACGACACAGTCGTACTGGACATCGATAACCAGTTCGAACGCGTCTCACGCGACCGCGTAGCCCACGCGCCTGCGCCCCCTGAGGGCTCATCACCGCTCGTGACAATCCCGGAGGATGACCTCGTAACTCCGCCAACGGATAATCTGCTTCCGTCCCGCCCACCCGTCTTACCGCACCCGGAACGGGGACTCTCGGATCTTCCGATTGCCGATCAACCGGTTGAGCGCGCCGCGCGTATCGTGAAACGCACGCTTGACCCCAAACGCCTAACCGTTACTCCGCCCGCGGAGGTCCTTCAGCCTGAACCCACCCCCCTCTCACCTAAGGAGGGGGAGGGACGGGAATCGATCGCGCCATCGCGGAAGGAAGCTCCGGCGTCGGACGGTGTCCCGTTTCATACGGCATCGTCGGATGAGCACCCCCGGAGCAGGGAGGAGTTGAACGCATCTCGAAGCGAGAAGGCCGTCTCCGCGGACCCGGATGCACTCCTGTCGAGCGAGTCGCTGGGTAGCGAAGGAGGAAGTAGTGAACCGGACTCGGTGTGGTCACTAATGTGGCGAATGATATCTCCGAGCACGGAGCACATACAACCTCGGTCATAACCAGTTTCGTGGTGAGCTGAAAAGCAACCGCGGACACGGAGAGTGTGGTTGACACTGCGTGCGTTACCGCAGAGCCCCACAAATGGACACTGTGACGCCACTGTCACGCGGACGAAGCCCGAAGTTCCAAACCGTGGAAAGGTGTACACGTACATACCGCCGGCCGGCGTCAGGAGTACAGTCAAGACCCGCGTCGTGGAAAGACCGCGCGCGACACTTGCCGCCAGCGGCCAGCCAATCACAGTGTGTGATGCATGGCAATCCGCCTCCTGGCGTCGGAACCGTAGTGAACCGCCTCCCTCACCGTGAACGGTCAAACTCACCAGAGTTGCACGGGTCGCGTGGGAGAAGAGCTCGCGAGCTGCGAGTCAATAGGGGAATCCGGTTAGAACGGAAGGCCCTCCCCCCCACAAGGAGAGGATTAGGAAGCGGAAAGACCGCAATGCGGTATCAAGTCCCAGCACTCGCAGCGTCGAGGAAAGCTGACTTTGCCCGCAGGGTCGCGCCAATTTCAGGCAAGTCCCCTCACAGGGTTCTCCCCTTAAGCCCTGCCATGACGGGTCAGGAGCCGGCTACGTACGACCAGGAGTTTGTCGTTGACCACATCGTGGATCATGTTCTGGACTCCAAAGGAGTGTGGTTTTACCAAATCCGATGGTACGGATACCCCCCGGAAGAGGACACATGGGAGCCCATTCAGCACCTTCCTCGTTCCAAGGTGATAACCTACCACCGCCGGACGCGGTTCCCACTCCCATCCACTTTGGACATGGCCCAGGTTGGGTAGGACGATACACTGCACTATGCAGAAGATTCCGAAGACGGAAGAGAAGTCTCCGAAGAGAAGAGGACACAGGAAGAGATCTGGCTACAGAAGGTTACACGAAGTAATGGACTGGATAGGGAAACCAATGGTCATTGGACGTCACACCGCCTAGCGGTCCGACCGAAGTAACGGTTTAATGAAGAATACCGCCTAGCGGTCCAGCATGAAGATGCTATGAAGAAGAAAAAGAAGAGTCCGGACATACGGATATAGAAGAAGGAAGTCGTTTACCACAAGCTATGGAGCGTTAAGCGCTAACCTATATCAGGTGTGCGTGCCACGGTCCAGGATCCTGACTTAGGATGAGCCGCTCGTTGGCGGTTGGTAGTTCGCAGACGCGAAAGCCAATAACTCGCTCACGCTGGTGAGGTTGGAAGGCGCAACCACTCCTATGGACTGGAGGTGAGCCCTGAGGGCAACGGCCTGAGGGTCCACGGGGACCGGAGATGCGGTAGACGGAGAAGCAGCCGCACTGGCGGCCATATTCCAGCCATCTGGAGCAGCCACATGCTGGCCGGATCCGTCGAGATCGTTGACCATCGCCGTTACCGGGGCTACGGCCTCCTCCACCTCATCGGGGTCGTCATCCACCATTGGATCATCCTCGTAGGAACCGTGCCAGTCATCGGAAAACATGAACCCAACCGGGTGGCCTCGCGGAACGGAGCGTGGTACATCGCGTAACGCTAGCGCGTGAGCCCGTGAAGTCACGGATACCTCCCAAGGGTCATAGAAGACGAAGTTGCCAGCGTTTGGATTTCTCCGGCCTGGAGAGCGATCATGCCTGGAAGGCTCACCGTCAGGGACGTTGGAGACTGGGACTGTATCCCAGTTAACCATATCGATGGTGTTCAGAAGGCACTGAAGCTCATCCACATTGGCTTCGGATCCCAGAGGGATATAGAGATCCAATCGGCGGATAACCTGGCGTAGGTGAGGAGGAATGTACCACAGACGGTTCTTGTCGTACACCTCCCAGAGGAGAAATGCGGCAACGCGAGCAGCCCATTCGGCGAGGAAGAGAGTCCAGTAACCGGAATCCGGATTGTTGATTAATCGTGAACCGATGTAGCTGAGGCACGGAGGCATCTCCGCAAAGCATCCCCTCGGGACTTCGAACCTGCTCCACCAATGGGGAAGAGGTGCATACCGGCCGCGCATCGCGGATGGACGGAGCCTCTCGACCTCGAGATTTTGGTATGGTACCAGGAACCCGAAGCGGGAGCGCGCCTTTCGCTCAAACCGGAGTCGGTCGAAGAAGGATCCGCGATGATTCGGACGACGAAGATATCGGAACTCTGCACGCAGAATTGGGCGCCTCCAGAGGAGCATCCCGGCTTCTATTGGAGTGGACCGGAACGGTGTAGATGGCTGGTAGGCAGCAAGGTTCTCGCAGTATGAGACTTCACCGTAGGTACGGTACCGCGAGAGGTCAAAGCTGTATTCCGTTGGTATCAGCTCATCCGGATAACTCGCGCGGGCGAGACGGTCGTAGGCGACCTTGGCCATCCCGGCACGGGCGTCATTCAGCGTCTCGAAACCATATCTGGTGCGCTTCCGTGCGAGGAACTGTGGCTCTACCGCGATACGCGTCCTCCAGTCGAAGGAGTCGACCATATCCCGGCCTAGTCCCCCTGGGAGCTCGCCCTCCTCCACATAGGAGTCGATGAGGTCCGAGTCGGAAACCCATGTGGGGTGGAACCAGGGCGCACGCGAAAAGAGGAGAGCGTCTTCCCGGGGATTGCGGGCCCAAAGTGTCGATGGTGACACCCAGCCGGCGGCGGTCGCAGTGATCGGTATCGCTTGGCGGAATTCCAGGCGGCGATACTCGCGGCATCCGAGGCATCCAAGGTTGGAACATGAGACGATCCTCCAGGCAGAGGCAAGGAGAGGAACCCAGAGGTTGGGTGACGAACCCACGACCCCGGCGTCGCGAAGGAAGGTTGTCCGCTCGCGGAAGTCCCCTGCGGGGCGCCCGCAGGCGGGTTGTTCGAAAACGGAGTGTTGGTCATAGTAGAGAGGGGCGCAGAGTCTGTTGAAGAAGGTACTGAGGGTTGATCAGTTGTAACCGTGTTGGTACGGGGGACCGGTATCTCGGCGATTCCCTTGTCGGGACTATTTATACCCTCGCGCCTCATCTCCTCACGCCTATACTCACGTTCGTTTTCGGCCCTTAAGGAGGGGGATGTGTAGTGCAATACATTCCCGCGTACGGGCGATGGTGAAACTCATATCTGAGGTGTACTCGGTGCGAGCGATGAAGCGGGATGCATGAATTTTAGCCCCCGTTTACCGGGCTAATTGGCGGTCGGGTTACCCAGGGTGGTTATGGGAACATTCATATTTTGTGGTACCTGCCTGGCAAGGGTGGTGGACACGTGGCTACAGCCCCGGCCAGGAGGCCCAAAACGGCTACTTGTTTTAGTATAGTTTAGGGGTTAATTTTACTTAGGCTAGTGCACTACCTACTGTACTGCACTGAGCTAGTACTTGAGCGTCGGCCGCACGGCGGCGAGCTCACCAAGAAAAGTAACAAGAGTTCGGCTCTGACTCTATTCGCCATGCGAAGTGTCTAACTCCTCGCGGAGGTACACCGCTTGCCCGATAGTTTCACCCGACTCGCACCACCGAGGAGACCGTGCTCGTCGTACCCAGTGGGTTGTGACCACTCGTGGTATTCATTGTTGTCGTGTGACCGCCCGTACAGGCCCTATCTCCGCCCCAGTTTTGGGTATTGATATTACCGACGTGTGTCGTGAGACCGTGAGACCATCCCTTCCCCTCATATCCCCTAACCGCCGCGCGGTGCGTGTTCGTGTGTGTGTATCGGCACCCCCCTCCGGGGTCTGTTCCCGCTTTCCGCACGCCCCCGTCGGGTGGTCCCTTTCCCTCTTTTGTTCCCTGTTCGCAGGCTACTTCCGGACCAGCCGTGGTTCCGACCCGTTCTAACCCCTAAACCTCCGAGGTACATCCAGGCTCCCGACGGAGTTACACCCGTCATACGGGACACGGAGGGCTCTACCCAGCTGGGCCTACCTCTCCAAGAGAGCAAGGCTTCGAGCTGCCTTGGGTGCCTTTCCCACACCGGGATTGCACCACA